>CALSBZ010045390.1:0-16906 GCA_943591055.1 Gobionotothen gibberifrons | reverse complement strand
CGAGGTCGGTGATCTTGGGCTTAAAAAGGTTGGTGACCACTGCTTTATATGAACCCCCATTATCAGCTATACTGTGCACAATACATCGGTTTTTAAATTGTCATCGAGCTGTTGAAAAGGAATCTAACTTCGATACAACCAATGTTAATATCTAGGCCGTCTCCGATACCGAGATCCGGTGCTGATAAGGCTCCAGAAAACGTCCGTCCTATCCTTTTAGGACTAAACCCCCCAGAATCAAGGTCAACGTAATCTGCTTGGGGGGGGTGTTTACAGCATGGCCTCTAACACCATGCTGCCCATCGTATCACTTATTTCAGGCACTAAAGCGTCGGTCTGCGGCCGCCAGGATAGCAAAACGGAGTGTGTAGTGGAATAGGTGTTGGTGGGCTGGTAGAACCCCAGAGCAGTATCTAAACTGCCCCTGGAGGAGAAACCCCGTGTCGTTGGGAGACTCCCTGGTAATTAGGGCAGCTTCAGGACCCACAATCCCTAAACCCCCATTTTGATCCCCAGATATACCAATTAAAACAATGCAAATGTAATATCAAACACAGCCAGTTAAATATTAATATCACAGCAGTGACATTACCAGCCAGAGTTAAATATTAATATCACAGCAGTAGAGCATATGTCATATTTCAACATCAATCAAAACCACATCAACCACAGTAACCAATGTGAAACTATAGTTTAACCTTAGCAGAGTTTCTATTCCCCTTAAACAATTTCAAATTCAAATTATCAACTAATGTCAGCCTTTTCCAAGGAAGGGTGTTCTTACCTCACTCTAATACCAAGCAGATACCTTCAGAGACTTATCTGATCTCATTCATGATCGCAATAAGCAATGGTCTTTAGCTAGAAAGTCTAACACTAGGGACGACTGGCTTCTTTTTCGTGTTCTCAGAAATAAATGTTCAGCCCTTATTAAAAAAGCTAAAGCTGATTACTATCTGAGCTTAACCACTGATTGTTTTAATGACCATTCTAAGTTCTGGAAAACAATTAAATCACTTCAGAACAAGAAGGTTTCTAGTTTCCCACAAAAACTGAAGGTCAGTGATTCTTTTATTTCAGATTCAGATGGTATGTCTAATGCTTTCAATGCTCACTTCAAAAAGGCTGGTCACATTTTTGACGAGCAAAGTCATGACTCTCTAAATGGTCGTACTCACAGCCCTAGTCAAGAGATGAGCTCCCCTGTTTTTGATTTAGCTTCTTTCTCGGTCTCTGAAGTCTTACAGGGTTTGCACTCAATTGATCCTAAAAAGTCTGCCGGGCCTGACGGCCTCGACCCGTTCTTTTTAAAAATTGCAGCTCAGATTATTGCACAACCAGTAACTGATATGTTTAATCTCTCCCTGTCCTCTCACACACTGCCAGCTGTGTGGAAGCAAGCTCTGGTATCGCCCCTCTTGAAAGCTGGTGATCCCACTGAGTTAAATAATTATCGTCCTATCTCAAATCTTTCTGTGTTATCAAAGATTCTTGAGTCCCTAGTTTCTACTCAGCTAAAACTTTTTTTTAATTCACATAACATCCTTAACCCTATGCAATCTGGATTCAGATCAAAGCACAGTACTGTGACTGCCAGTCTGAAAGTCTTAGACGATATTAAGGCTGCTTTGGATAACAAATCTGTTTGTGTTGCATTGTTTATTGACCTAGCCAAAGCATTTGACACTGTAGATCACCACATTATGTCTAATGTTATGTTGGTGTCTCGTTTCGGTCATAATGCCATTTGCTGGTTTCAGAGTTATCTAACCGACCGTACTCAATGCATCAGGTTGGGTAGCACTGTCTCTGACCCTGTCACCTTGGAGAAGGGAGTTCCACAGGGCTCTATTTTGGGGCCTTTGCTCTTTTTATTATATGTAAACAATATTTGTAATCAGATGCAATTTTCTACCTATCATATGTATGCTGATGACACTATTGTATATTCATGTGCTCCTTCTCTGGATATGGCCGTTTCCAATTTAAAATCTGATTTTATCACGCTGCAAAGTGAAGGAGTTCAAGTATCTCGGGGTCTTGTTCTCGAGTGGAGGAACAATGGAGCGTGAGATGGACCGGAGAATCGGAGCAGCGGGAGCGGTACTGCAGTCGCTTTACCGCACCGTTGTGACGAAAAGAGAGCTGAGCCAGAAGGCAAAGCTCTCTGTCTACCGGGCCATTTTCGTTCCTACCCTCACCTATGGTCATGAAGGATGGGTCATGACCGAACGAACGAGATCGCGGATACAAGCGGCCGAGATGGGTTTTCTCCGCAGGGTGGCTGGCATCTCCCTTAGGGATAAGGTGAGAAGTTCAGTCATCCGGGAGGGACTCGGAGTTGAACCGCTCCTCCTTCGCGTCGAAAGAAGCCAGTTGAGGTGGTTCGGGCACCTAGTTAGGATGCCACCTGGGCGCCTCCCTAGGGAGGTGTTCCAGGCACGTCCAGCTGGGAAGAGACCAAGGAGTAGACCTAGGACCAGGTGGAGGGATTATATCTCTTCGCTGGCCTGGGAGCGCCTTGGAATCCCCCAGTCAGAGCTGGTTGATGTGGCCATGGAAAAGAAAGTTTGGGGCTCCTGCTACCTCCGCGACCCGACCACGGATAAGCGGGAGAAGATGGATGGATGGATGGATGCAGCATGCACTTCTTGATTCCAAACTGCTTTTGAACAGTAAGAAAACCAAAGCAATGCTTTTTGCTCCCAAGTCAGCGTCCTCTTGCCTCTCCATTGACACCCTTGATGGCGTCTCTGTTGAGTTTTTCGATACCTATAAATATCTTGGCTTTTGGTTGGACAGTAATCTGAACTTCAAACACCATATTGAAGTTCTAACAAATAAATTGAAATTCACTCATTGGCTTCCTTTACAGACTTAAATGTTGTTTTTCAACTTCATCCTGTAAAAGGTTGGTCTCTGGCTTATTCCTGTCCCAGCTGGACTACGGTGATACCATTTATAGATTTGCCTGACCCACTGTTTTGGCCAAACTTGACCCACTCTACCATGCTGCACTGCGTTATATATCAAATGCACCCTATAGGACTCATCATTGCAAACTGTATAGCCTAACTGGATGGTCCTCACTCACTATGCGTAGGATGCAGCATTGGTTTTTATTAATGTATAAAGCCATTTTAGGTCAGCTTCCACTGTACATATGTGCCAGATTTGCTCCAGTTTGTGACTCTTACAACCTCAGATCCAGTGCCTGCTGGATACGGTTCCAGGTTCCCGCTGTGCGGACTGAGGCTGGAAAAAGGAGTCTCTTTTATTATGGTCCTTGGTCTTGGAATGACCTTCAATCACGCCTCAAACTGAGGGCACTTGTCTCCATAGCATGTTTTAAATTGAAGTTGTCTGAGGTCCTTACCACCAGCTGCTCTTGCAGTAATAAGTAGTGCCTTTCTTAATGTCCTAAAGTGCACAATGTAGTAACTGCTTTTTTGTCTTTGTTTTCTTAGTTATGTTCTCTGTATTTCATATGTTTGTATTATGTGTTATGTGTAACGTTGCTGCCTTCTTGGCCAGGTCAGCATTGTAAATGAGATTTTATCTCAATGCTTTTTTATCTGGTTAAATAAAGGTTAAATAAAAAAATAATAAAGAGACCACGAGAGAGACCAGGAATTGGGTCGAAATGTACAAAGTACAAACCGGTTTTATTAAGGTTTTAACAAAAATAGAGGATTTACAAGAATCCAAAAAATAACAAAGACACAAGGTCTAAGAACAAAAGCAACAGGTTCACAAGTCAAATGTCCTAAAGCAGTCTAAAAGAGCCCAAGCCCAGGCCCAGAGCCCAGGAGCCAAGACCCGGAATCAAGCCTCAAAAAGCCAAAAAAGCTCCCCTTTCTCTTCACACATCTTTTATAGTCTCTTCCCTCCTCCCTCTCTGCATCAGGTGGTTTCCCCTTTTCTATCTTTGAGGAAGAAGGAGGTCACATATGTTCAACTTTTACTTAATGAACAATTCAAAATGTAAAGTTAAAATAAAACAAATAAAGACTTATAGTAATAATATGCAATTTTAACAAGAGGAAATATGAACATTTTTCATGAAAGCAGAACACATTGTCAATGTCATGTTCTTTAAACATTTAATTTCAAATATGCAAACTTTATACTTTAATTTATTAACAGATACTTCATTTATTAACAGAGACAATAAGGACAGCTTGTCTCTACGATTCGCTGGCCCAGGAAGTTGATTCGACTCTTTGCGTAGGCCGCCTGCATCCTGTGCTTCATACCCGCTGTAACCGCTCTCAAGGTGTCAAAAACCACAAGCGCTTTCTCAGAATTGTGGCTGGAACTTTTACGCTTTTATTGCCCCATCTAGAATGCGTAATGTGCATTAGGGATCGACCGATATGGCTTTTTCAAGGCCGATACGATACCGATTATTAGTAATCAAGGAGACCGATAACCGATATACATTTGCAGTAAAATCAGAAAATCTTGGTGTCAAAATGTAGAATAACTTCTTTGAAATGCCTTTTTATGTTAAATGAACTTTTCAACATCTTCAAACTGGTTTCCTCTCTGTGACCCTGAGTAAAGTAAATGAAGTAAAAATAAAATAAACACTACTAAAACTTGTTCTGAACTTCTGATATTTGAGTCTCACTCATTTAGTAGTCCCAATTCAGCAGCACCAGATTGTGGTGCAGAAAGCAGAGTCGCTGCGAGGCTCCACTAGCAGCCGTCACAGTCCCAGTCGTCCCAGCGCGTCACAGTTTCTCCACTGTGAGATGCTAACCCCCCCCCCCGGTCCCTTTGTAACTGGGAAACTGATAGAATTGGATCATAAGATCGTGGTGTTTTTGCAACTTCAGCATAGGGGATTGGGATGTTTATTGAACTTCGGCTTTCAACTGATTTACCTTCGAAACACATGTATGGCTCTGCCGCTCACTGCTGCTGCTTGCCTCTGTCTGTGTCTGCGAGTGCGTTCTTCGCACCTGCCTGTAATCTGAGAAGGTCCCGCCTCTCTGGCTGGCTGCAGCCCGGAGAATCTTCAGTGTTGATTGACACTTCAGTAATAGCCTATCAGATAGCGCTGTGGGCGGGACATTGCTCGTGAACAGTGGTGACTACAGCCAGAGAAACGGCCGCATCAGAGCCAAGGTTGTATCGGCAATTTGATTAAAAAAAGGCCGATACCGATAATCTGTAAAATGCGGCATATCGGCCTCGATAATCGGCCAGGCCGATAATCGGTTGACCCCTAATGCGCATAGGTCAAAAGTTCAGAATGTTCCATCTAGTTTCACATGCCTGGTTTCATACGTCTGAAAAGACATGATGGAAACATACATCCTTTCTATTTACAGCCAATTTAGCATATTTGTATCAATGGTAAGCTTAAAGGAGACCTATCATGCTATATTTGAATAATATATTGTAGGGCCATACCTGTATAAGGTATATTTATACATTTTATTTTTCAAAATACCAAACAGATCATGCATTTTAGCCATGCCTCATTTCGCTCTATTTTCCTCTCCTCCACCCTGTCTTTGCATGCGCTGCAGCTGACCACGCCCCCCTGCAAAGGAGTGGGCCGAGTTACGAGCGTCATGTTACCATGCTGTTACCATGCTGTTACCATGCTGTTACCATGCCACGGCAACCTCTCATTCCCCTGATTGGTGGAGAGTTGGCCATATAGGCGGAGCTCCTCGTCACTGACGTGAGACTATTTTCAAATCTGTATCAGTCTGTATCAGATCCGTTGTAGCCCCGTTTTTAGAGATTTTGGGTATGGAGGAAAAGAGAGAGGGTTGTGTTTTCTGACACTTGGTGAGTTCCCTGACACACCGGCGACACATTCATGTATAAAAGACGTACAAAGGTGCATTTTGCATGATAGGTCCCCTTTAATAGAGGTAGGTGAGGCAAAGGTCAGGTCTGACACGGCCACTTACTGTAAACAGCAGAACTGTCAACTTGCGTGATTTGCAATTTTGGTTTACTCAGTGCAGCAGCAAGGTGTGGGAATATCATTTTAACGTCTGTTTATCTTCAGCCCTTGTGCAATGGCACATTGTAAAATTGAGGCTATGTTGTTCCTCTGTGATGATCTTTGACATGGGACCAAAGTCCATGTTTCTACCCTATACTTTGCTCCATGGTATTATCTCATGTCGTCCACTTGTTCAAACAATATTTGAACAAGTCAAACACAAAGTTCAGTGCCTCACTTTTAAACCTGCAGAGTACCACATATGTGCCCGTGGGAGCTGGTTAGTTTTTGACAGTGTTCTATCAACATAACATTGACAGTCATTTGTTACAGCCATGGGAATGGGGAAATATGGTCTTTAACGGGGGAATAATTTCTAATGTATTTGCGCATGTGTGTGTCTCTCATAGTGTATACCATCAAAGTAGTGATGTGTCGGTCGCAAACGACTTTTAAGTGAACGACGGGAGCCGGCTCGCGCCCGCGAAAGAGGCGTTTTTTTTGTTGTTGTTAAGTAATACAAGAAAGAATGATATGATGATCTCCGCGCTACGGGTGCTTCGTGCATGCATGTACTAGTGACATGTAATATCCAAGGATTAGAGACTGTTGGATGCTGCTGTTTTGCACATTGCAATACATTTATTTGTATTATGTTTTGTTTATGATTAGAGACGGTTGGATGCTGCTGTTTTGAACATTGCAATATATTTATTTTCACTGTTATTTATTTATGATTATCTTTCGGCTCAGCAAAGATTTGATGTCAGCTGTTGCTGTCTTTTTTTCTTTAGTTAATACTGAAATAGTGGTGAGCCGAGCCAAATGATCCGGCTCACTAAAAAGAGCCGGAATTCCCATCACTACATTAAAGGGCCTTCAGAGTTATCTAAAATGGACGGCATCCATAATGGTCTTTTCTAGTTTACCCACCACTCAAAGTGCTTAGCAAAACATATCTACCAACCAACATTCACCCATTGATATGCTGACATAAGTGACTTCGGTAATGGGTTTGACTCACGGACTCTAAAATACTCTGGAGGAGAGATCTAACCGCTCTACCTCCTGAGCCATGGCGAACCTTATCTATAATGTTTGTGCTTGCCAAGAAAGGGAAAAATATTTGATTATAATCTAATCTGTGGTTATCATTTACATAGAGTCTCATGGCTATGATCTACTGACTATGACCTGAATATGAAAACACAACAAATAAGAAGAGGGCAAGTCGGGCTGATTGAGGAATGTTTTCAAATGTTATTCATTAACCTTTGAACCTTAACTCTCATATTTGTGTGTTTAGAGTTGGTGACTAATTTACCACAATCACGCATATGATTTCTGTGTAATTTGTATCCCATAGATGACTAAAGAAAAGTTAATTAGAGATCAAAACTGTCTGGCTTGAAGTTGCAAAACCTTTATAAACAATAGAATATGTTTATTTAGGTCAATCTATCCTAGGATATCCATATAGGCATTACTTATGTAGACTGCAGGAACAAAGCCTTGATCCTAGTGCATACATGCCCCTCCCAAACCTGACCTTTCCCAAGGTATATGACTGCTGGGTTAATGTTTAAACATGTGCCGGTGTGCACAGGTCTTCACTTGTAGAAACTCACAATTTACAATGCTGTCACGACTGACACCAGGGATGATACAATTAGATTAAATGTTCTACAATAAAAACATTTATTTAGTTCATAGCATTGAACTCCAGTTTTGCTGTAGTTAATGTTTTTAGCTTTTTTAGTTTGATTTTAATTTCCATTCTGTTTCTATTTAGCTCACATTTTTTAAATGATCATCAGCACTGCTGTTCAAAGTCCAAACTGTGTTATAATTACGCACATTCACACCAAGTACTTTTCCCACAAAGGTTCATGAGAACTTAGTTCATGAGAACTCTTTTAGTTCTGATGAACTAAAGCAGATCGCGTACACACCGAAATTAGTTCCTGGGGGTGGATTAGGCAAATGAAGCCGCTGACGTCACTTCTTCTTCTTCTGCTTTGGGTTTACTGGCAGGCCGCAAATCACTTCACGGCGTATACTGCCACCCGGAGTCCCCGGCCGGAAGTCTCCGGAATTGGGGACTGGCTTCAGTAGAAGCTGCTGGGACTCCCAGCAGCCTTCCGAGTAAATCGCCAGAACGCCGATACCTCCTCATCTCCACCGCTCCCATGTTTTATTTTGTGTTGCCATAAGTTAGTCTCTCTGCGTTTGTGCGCTGGGCTAATGCTAATGCTAATAATGCTAATGCGAGGATAATAAAATGGCGGCTTCACAAAACTTTTTGGGAGTTTTACGGGGCGTGGTTTGCATTCCGCCCAGCCAATCAGACATAGGAACCGTTTTCTCCCACGAAAGTCCCTGTTCTCTAGTACCTCATTCACACCAACTGTGTTTCAGCGCCGGTTCGGAGCTGGAGCTTGAAAAGCACCGGGTTTTCGTGTTCACACCGCAGCGGAGCAGCCTCTTAGCTCCGGAATCCGGTTTGTTTCAAGCACCAAAAAATTGTCCGGCCAGAGCAAAAGCACTGCATACAGTACGTCACGTTTACGTCGAGGCGGGGGCAGAGACAGGGTCAACTTCTGAACAACAACAAAAAGCCTGCGTTTTATCCAGTTTGTACACAACGATGGAGAAACTTAACAAGAGTTTCAGAGTTTCAGTGTTTCTGCCATAGACTGTATATCTAAAGGTTTCTGCTCATGGTGAAGCAACGTGTCTGCGTGTTAAGGTGGAACCTGAGCATTCACGTTGATCACCTCTCATTATAACTAATTATAAATCTATAAAACTATAAATATAAAATGTTACTTCACGTGTTCATTTGAGAACAGCTGTTACATACCTGGGTGAAGGTTACAGTTCATTTAAATGAAAGATACAACATTACTCGACACTCATGGTTCAGTCCACCTTAAGAAATAAGACCGACCTCGGAAGCAGTTGTGTTTTAAAAAAAACTTTATTGACACGAGTACACTATTTTATAACAATATAGTCTAAACCACAGAAATGACTCCGGAAAAGCTGCAGATAGAGCCATAAGAAATGAATGCAACTGATTTCATCCGCGCGGTTTGGCTTTATGAAGCAGGCACGCAAATGGTTACGTCATGACGCAATGGCGCATTACCAGTGGACTGGGCGGTGTGAAAAGAGCCAGAGCTAAACCGAAGAACCGGTTCTGAACCTGAAAAGCTCTAGCATGGAGCTTGAACCGGAGTTGCGTTGGTGTGAATGAGGTATAGCAGGGACTGAAAAGGGGGTACAAATGGTTCTCATGAACTAATTTAGTTTCTGGGGCTTTTTGGTGTGAACGCAACTAAATCGTAGTTCTGGTGAACTATTGTCGGAAAAGTACTCCGGTGTGAACGCGGCTATTGACCCACTGGGGATGGAGAACTAAACTCTGAATTTTCTTTAAAAAAAAAGTTCTCCTTTTACTTAGTAAAAACTTTACTTAAATAACTCTTATTAATGACAATATCACATTGTCAAATTAAACTTCTTTCTGGCATCCTGTCTCACAGTATGATATGCAAATGAGTGCAGTATTTTACTACTACGAAGAGGGATCATGTAAGTTGGAGGAATAAAAGGAGATAAGAATGTGGGTGAAAAATAGGAGATAATGACCCTACTGCTCACATTTGTATATATTTATTAAGTAAAGCATCCTACTGGCTCTTGATCATGCCTTCATTAACACAGTCGATAAGGTGTGGGACTGCTTGTCTACTAAGTGCCTGCAATCATTTCAATTTAATCACATGGAAAAGAGAATATGAAAAGCAGCATTCTGTGGCATGGAATGAGCAGGGTTTAACAACAGGTTTGTGAAGCCAGTGCCTTTTAGTAGCTGGGGCTGGGCAGAGTCACTGTTGTGATTTAGGAGGATCAGTTTGTGGTTGTCAGTAAGCTTGCCAGGGTTATATCTCTCACAGGCTCCGCCCTCTACTGGACTCTATGGGTACTCCCCTCGATCCTATCTATGCACGCATTCTTTCACTGAGACTCATACCCGTAGCCGGTGTCAGTACCATATCTGCACGGCCTGTCACTACCCGATCTGCAGCCCTGCCCTATCTGCAGTGCGAATGTGCGAGATGGTCCGCCATATTTGACAACTACATACGGCAAGTAGGACACTTGACACAGTGGCTTTTGGCAAAGCACAAAAAGAAAACTCGAGAGAGAGATGAGTTATTGTTATTGCAACGTGACTTCACTATTATTTAGGTTTTGATTATTATTTGAGGTTAAGTACATTGTCAGAATAAGTGAGAAATTGATTTAACTTCTGTTAGACAGCTCATCATACTGAATAAATATTTACTGTGAATAGAAGAAGAAGAAGCCGACTCCGAGCTGTACGACTTCAGGCGAGCTTTTTGAGACCTCCCCCGGCTGCGATCGGCTATTCTCGTCTACTTTCGAGGCGAGCCGCAGCTCGTCTCAAACAAGCCTAATAATAACTCATCTCTCTCGAGTTTTCTTTTTGTGCTTTGCCAAAAGCCACTGTGTCAAGTGTCCTACTTGGGTTGCCGTATGTAGTTGTCAAATATGGCGGACCATCTCGCACATGCGCACTGCAGATAGGGAAGGGCTGCAGATCGGGTAGTGACACGGCCTACCAGATCAGCACGGGGTCCGTTACGCTTACTAATGACGTCACGCATCGGCTGTACGGCAACCCAAGAGGACATTTTACACGGCCAAATTCCGCAAAGAATATAAAAAAATGACAATCGACAGTGAATGTATGTTAGTGGAACTGTGTCAGGAAAGTGAAGTGTTAATTAAGTAATGTTATTGAAGAACTGAAATGCATAAAATTTAAAGTTAATATGTAGCATATCCCTCCGAAATATGGTCGTAGACTTTACTGATGATTTAGAATTGATTGAAACTCCAGACTCAACGTAAGAGCTTGTGCCTCTTCGGGGGGTGCTAACATTTACACATAAACTTTATTCTTTACTTTCTCCGTCTTTATAGAGTGGCGAAGTCCCTCCCCTTCCGGTGGACCTCCATGGGACCTTATTTCGGAAAACTTATGTATTGAAGTCAATGGAGAGAGAAAGATTATCTTTTGATCCCGTTTGAATTGTGCCACAAATTACACATATGATGTTTGTCAATTTAAAAGATAATTTTGCCAGTCAAAAAAAAAAACTGTGAAGTAACAACATTTTTTGTGTGAAACGGTCAATGAACTACATCTCTGGTCTTGCACAACAACACACGTCACCAAGATGGCCGTCACTACTGTCTTGCTAAACAAGGGATTGACTACCCTCACTATCACCACAATGAAACACGTCCAGAAGAATGTCATGCAAAGCTGCCTGCCTGCCTTCCTTTGATTCTCTCTGAACTGCCTGGTCTTTTTAATGTTTAATGTCAACCATTTGTGCAGATAGCTTGAAGTAGAAAAGATCGCCGATGCTAATGTAGCGTTAGCGTTAGCATTAGCATTTCTCCCCCGGGCTTAAATGGTGTATTATAGAATGATCACACCGGTGTGACAGTACTCTTCAAAGGGTTCACGACATATGACTACTACTCTTACTGTTTAACATTTTGGGTTACTTAATGTTACTTCATGTTAAGGCTAATAAAAATGACAAGGATAAGGCTGTAATGCTAACTAACGTGCTTGCTACTAGCTAGGTAGCTAACTTGATCCAGCCACTCCTGGTCCTTTCATCAGACGGGAAGCGAAAGAACGAGCAAGACCCATTGCTGGTATGATAACAACCTGGTACTAATCACACAGGCATCTTGTTAAAGTTATCTTGTCTATCTCTTATATTTAGCGGAGGAAAACAATTGTGACATCAGTTATGACATCACTTACGCGACTCTGGGATTTGTAGTCCTTCTAGTTGCGTATTTTTCATAGTCTTATATTTCAACAGTTTTACGACAAACTGTGACTTTTTTGACATGGAATTGATTTTTTAAGATTGACAAACATCATATGTGTAATTCGTGGCACAATTCAAACGGGATCGAAAGATAAGTTTTCTCTCTCCATTGACTACAATACCACATTTTTCCAAAATAAGGTCCCATGGACCGGAAGTAGATGGGCGTGACTTCGCCACTCTATATGTAGGAGATATCAGATACCGTCATGTTGTTTCCATAGCAACAACAACTTCCTGTCAACAGCGTAAATCCCTCAGACAGTACACACGTTCATCCTCTGATCGTGTGTAGCCTACTGTCTGTTCAAAAAACAGCAGGAACCCAGAACACAGACAAAAACATAACCCCCTTCACATCTCAACTATTGTAAATGTTACGGGTCTCCGATGTGACCACAGTAGCAGTGATGATAACTGTATTAAGCAGGTGAAACAGGAGCTGTTGACAGGAAGTTGTTGTTGCTATGGAAACAACATGACGGTATCTGATATCTTCTACAAAAGACGGAGAAAGTAAAGAATACAGTTTGTTTAAATTAGGGCTGTCAAACGATTAAAATGTTTAATCCGATTAATCACAGCTTAAAAATGTATTAATCATGATTAATCACCATTCGAACTATGTCCAAAATATGCCATTTCTTTATGTATATTGTTGTGGGAATGGAAAGATAAATGAAAGAAGGCGGATATATACATTTAACATACATGTATGTTTATTATAACATTGTTCTGTGTGTCAAAGCCCACACACCTATCAATCATCAAACCGTGGGGTCTTATTTCATTATTAATGTTGTATCGATGTGTAAAGAGATGTACTACAGCAAAAGTATTCTCCGTCGGGACTTCCTGCAACAACACCACGCCGTTAACTTGATTCTGATTGGCCAGAAGACATTATCAAAGATGTTCTATTGAGAAGACGATCACTACGTGACAAAAGTTTTCAAAAACGTTTCTAGTCTTCGGTATTTCCAGACAAGTGGCTACTGAAATCAATCTTACTAACTGCTGTCTGTGCAATTTACTCAGCGCGAGTTGGCGGACTTTATTTTGCTTACTTTAACATAATTTTTCATGGTGGGGCTAAGGTGGGGCTAAGCCATTTCTTGGTATGGCTGTAGCCTACCCCAGTCATACCCTGGCGCTGCCACTGGTGGGATGTATGGGGCGGGCCATTCTGCGCATGCGTTAAATGCGTTAAATATTTTAACGCAATTAATTAAAAAAATTAATTACTGCCGTTAACGCGATAATTTTGACAGCATTAGTATAAATGTTAGCACCCCCCGAAGAGGCACAAGGTCTTACGGTGAGTCTGGAGTTTCAATAAATTCTAAATCATCAGTAAAGTCTACGACCATATTTTGGAGGGATATGCTACATATTAACTTTCAATTTTATGCATTTCAGTTCTTCAATAACATTACTTAATTAACACTTCAGTTTCCTGATACAGTTCCACTAACATACATTCACTGTCGATTGTTATTTTTTAATATTATTTGCGGAATTTGGCCGTGTAAAATGTCCTCTTGGGTTGCCGTACAGCCGATGCGTGACGTCATTAGTACTGTAAGCGTAACGGACCCCGTGCTGATCTGGTAGGCCGTGCAGATATGGTACTGACACCGGCCCCCTGGGCGGGCCTACCTGAATGCGCGCGCATCCACTGCATAAGAGGCGGCCTCGCCCGCTCACTGCTATCCCTTTCTCTTTCAGCTAAGCAGCTATTGAGTAACTGAGCGAGAGATAAACAGGATAGAAAGAACAAGAAACAGTTTTTTTTTTTTCTTCTCTCCTTGGCTATGGCCTAGGGAGAGGTGAGGGAGGCGCAGCGGCTGCTAAACAGAAAGCCGGTCTGAAACAGGGGGATGGAGCAGTATTCTCGCGGGACAGCAGAGCGGGTATACGTCGGGCTCCGCCCCCTGTACCCATAGAGTCCAGTAGAGGGCGGAGCCTGTGAGAGATATAACGTAGGGCTACTTATGGAGCACTGCTGCCTATGCTGCTCAGCTAAAAGACAAAGTAAAGGGATAGCAGTGAGCAGGCGAGGCCGCCTCTTATGCAGTGGATGCACGCACATTCAGGTAGGCCCGCCCAGGGGGCCGGCTACGGGTAGGAGTCTCAGTGAAATAGTGCATAGATAGGATCGAGGGGAGTACCCATAGAGTCCAGTAGAGGGCTCCGCTGTGCTTATATAACATGGGTTACCATACGTAACCCTACGTTATAGTTAAAGGGTGTTGTGTGTTGGAATGTGAGATGATATATTTAACTTTGCATGCAACATGCGGAATGTTTGATCATTTCTAATTTGTGTCTGAAAAACTACAAAGGCAACATCAGAAAATGGTACTCCACATGTGACTACATTGGTTTAAAATCTGTTGTTAAAGGCAGGAGCCTCTTAAGCCCCAAGATTTAGTATTTGATATTCAATGGTAATTTGGCTTTCGGTCCTTCCAAACTGATGGAAAAGGGAAGAGGGCAAATGAAAGTGACAGGAACCAAGTCAAATGAATCAAGTCATTGATAATTGCATGAATGCAGGCTTTGATTGGCAGGACAGTGAATTGGTGCTTTGTTGAAAAGAGAAAGAGAGATGAAAGACTTTGGGTTAGGGAGGGAAGGAGACAGAGATGGACGGATGGGGTCGTAATCCTCCATGTAATGTAATGTGTGCTGCATTTGGTGGAAATTGCTTCCGCACATGCAAACACAGACACTTTCAAACATACACAATGTTGTACACATTCTCTACCATCCGTTTCATTTTGTTCTGAGGAAAATAGATCAACTCTTGTTTTCCCCTTTGTTCACTTTCTGCATCATGTAACTGTTAGACTCCTCATTTAGCCTTCTGCAGTATCTCTAGGACCAATTATACATACTGTACATCCTCTGCCCTCGCTATGTCCCTCAAGTATCACCAGTAAAAGATCAACATTAAGTGAAATACAGTAACTAGTTAGCCCAACAGTATTTTAATATTGTATTAAAAAACACATTACCCTCACAGCTAGTAAAATGGCTAGCTTAGGAAATACTAAACTAATCTCAGAAAAAATAGATTTAAGGTCTGGCTCGAAGTGTCTCCTGAAAATAACACCAGTCTTAATGCCAATGGCCCCTTACACTCTTTCTCCCACACCCTACTCTGACCGCACCTATCTTCAAACTCGCCCATGGTTTTGATCTCAACTACACACCAGTAAAGTGTCATTACTGTGTCTTGCACAGTTTTGACACACCTTGAAGCAACAGTTCTGTGGGTAGATTTCTGCAAAAATCTACCCGCAGACAGACCAACAGATAGACATATAAACACCTAGCTCTCCTCCCTAGTGGTTCACGCTTCAGTAGGTGTTTGCAGGAGCACATTTTGCAATGAAGCCAGCCACACAATAATGTGTGAATAGCGTCTAGGGGCTTTTAATTGGTGTTCACACATTGTGATGGTGAGCTAAACCATCTTATCATTATTGTCTTTTTTGCTTTCTTAGATTCTCTGGAGTTCCACCAAGTAACCTCGGCAATAACACCAAGCTTGTTGATTGGATGCCTCAGAATGACCTATTAGGTAAGTACACCTCAAGGACAAACACCACTTACTGTAACGTGTAGTCCACCCGCCATGTGTATATTATCAACAGTCAATTTGATATGGTATTGCACAAGGTAAACTGAAATGAATTGCTTCAAGGTGTTTCTTAACACACATCTGATGCTTGGTGTTTTATACAATATGCTTTAACGACATGGTGTTGTGTTGTGTTTTTCATGGTTGGGTTCCTCCCTTACCTACTTATTAACCATTGTGGATGGTATAATGTGAATGTGTAAGCCACATTTGCTATCTTTGTGCAAGTCAGGGATGCACAACAATCAGATATTGACAGTAAGCATTATATTCTGAATTGGTGCAATAGAACTGGGGTTAGCCAAGCCTTCAAAATACACCAGTCTGTCTATATCTCAATGTAGGTGCTAAATTACCTTAAACCATGCAAGTAAACATAAAGGGCCCAGATTAAGAATGAAGGGCATTTACTTTGAAATGTATTTCTTTATAAAAACTATAAGCAATATTTGATTAAATATACTGTTAGAAAATAAACACTCATACATGTACACACACATACAGTCTGTACTCCTCCGTGTGCAGAGCAACAGTGAAGTACTGCAGAGTGTGCAGACATTTTTGGGCTTTACTCTTTAAACTGTAAATAACCTAGCAAAATATGCACCAAAAAAATGACTTGTGAATTTAACACCTAACATGCAAATGAACATCCTTCATCCCTCCTGTCGTCCAGGCCACGCCAACACAAAGGCCTTCCTGAGTCACGGTGGTCTGAACAGCATCTACGAGGCCATGTATCACGGGGTGCCGGTGGTAGGTGTGCCCTTGTTTGGAGACCACTATGACACCATGACTCGTGTGGCAGCCAAAGGTATGGGTATCATGCTACACTGGAAGTACATGACCGAGGAAGACCTTTATACAGCCCTGAACAGCGTCATCAAAGACAGCAGGTTAGATTTCGAAGTCTTGTATGCACTGTCACACACAAATGCTTTGTATACGAGTGTTATGGTTCATTAGTGCCATCTGTTGACCAGATATAGAGCCCTTTAGCTTGCTGAATGATTGCAGATAAAGGTTGTTTCCACATTTCTTCCTACCTAGGTACCGCCAGCAAGCACAAACTCTTTCCAACATTCACAAAGACCAGCCAGGCCATCCAGTGACCAGGGCCGTCTACTGGATCAGCTACATCCTGCGTCACAACGGTGCCGACCACCTTCGCTCCGCTGTGTACGACGTGTCCCCCTACCAGTACTTCCTGCTGGATGTGATTTTCACTGTAGGAGCGGCCCTGTTTCTGTTTGTCTTTGCACTGCGACGGTTGGTACGAATGCTGAGGGGGAGACCGATGACAAGAGAAGAGGAGATGGCGTCTCCAACGATGACGGT
>CALSBZ010045387.1:0-20766 GCA_943591055.1 Gobionotothen gibberifrons | reverse complement strand
CTTTGAAAAGCTGCAGAATATTTTAACTACAAACTTTTGAACTAAAATCATACGTCACCAATAATGTATAATATATATTTCAAGCTCTCCTCCACTCTAGGTTTGACATCACGCACTCTAAGCCTTAACGAGCTGCGCAATACACACTAATGTTAAAATCTGAAGAAGGCCTCTTTACCAAGCTCCAAACTAAGTTAAATATATAATAATAAGATCTGAAGAATCAGTTGTATAGCTGAATGTCTTGGGATCATTTTAAAGTTGGAACAAAATCTCTAGTTGAAAGTATGTGGAAGGAGTAGCATTTGGCGCACGGGGTAGCTAAAAGAGGATTTGAAGGTTCCTCCCATTGAGTTACATTGTAAAAAAAAAAGAGTTTAAAAAGCTGAACATTTTAAAAAGTATAAATGTCATAAACAAGAAAAGCCATATGACACATGGACATGTGAAGGAGCTGAACATTTTAATATTTGAATGGTTTCTGTAGCTGAAAGTATGCTGAAGTAGTTAACGGTTGAAATAAGAAGTGGAAGAATAAAGATTGGAAGAACAACAGTGGGACAGCATTCGCACTAATAAAAAGAAGAAACAAAATATATATATTTATAAAACGGACAAGTCAAATCAAGCAATCTGATGGTTCTTAGCCGTGATATAATGAGCGTATATCACGGGTAGAATTGTAGTTACTTTTCACAACAAGCCAGTATCCCTCCGCGTCTGAGAAACAGCTACAACCGTTACCACTGTTACATTACGAAACTAGCTAACTACCAAAGCTTAAGATGGAAACATTTAAGGTTAACTTCGACCTCCGGGGTGGCCTTACTATGGAGGAGTAGATTGAGCAGTGCCTATCTCCAGAAAAAAAAGCACCTAAACGACGACATGCAGAGCTACGTGAAGAGCAGGTAGACCAACTGGAAAAGTACCACCATTCAAAAGCTTTCTGATGCGGGTCTTGAAACAAAGCAGAGAAATTATGACCGTTACCCCTAGATTCCACCGGGTCCGTCTGCGGCGCGTTACGGCCGCGACGCGGCGTCCGCAAGGATAGCGGTCACTCTAGTCAATGGGTGCTATTCCACCACACGCGCCGCGTTACGTCCCAGACGCGTCCCAGAAGCGGCTCGGCGCAGGGCTCCTCTAAAATTAGGATGAATCCTATTTTTGTCGCGGCGCAGCCGTAAGGTAATGTCGGGCAGGCAGGAAGTGGAACGTTCAGACCATATATAGCATATTTAAATATATATACACACACACACACTCATTTTGCAGACCCTATCCCTCCGTAGTCGTTCAAGTAGGAGGAGAAATGCCAGCGTTCTCCTCCGGTTTACAGGCACTGTGTACATTATATATATAGAATAATTATGATGATGAATGCATTTTTTTACCACTAAAATACAGCAACACATCTTTGATTCATGTCGTTTATAACTGGGATATTACAATTATTATTAACTTTGTCTGTACAAAGTAGCCTGCCCAGGAAATATGCCCAAATCAACAAAAACTGCGAGCAGACAGGGAAGACGCTCCGCTTCCGTAATGCTTCTGAAACGCGCCCGGTAGGGTATGACGCCGGGAGGAGACCGGACCAAAACCGCGGCGCAGCCGTTACGCGACGCAGACGGACCCGGTGGAATCGAGGGCCACAGGTGCGAAAGCTCTCTCCAGAGCTACTGGAAGCCGAATCTCGGGGACCGGAGAAAGTGGAGCAATATTCTCGCCACGCCAAGCAACAGCCTAGAACAACCTCAACCTATACAAGTAACCTCGTAAGCCATGCTACTGATGCTGGACAGTTTCTCAGTGGGTGCACAATAAACGGCAACATACACATGAATGTAAATAAATAGCAAAATAATAGATCAACGTTCTCTGTCTAATATGTTCGCTAGCTGTTAGTGTTGTTGCATAGCAACCACCTCACACTATGTTTCGTGCAGAAGGCAACGGAGGGACTATTTTATTTTGAACATCATTATTTACTAATAAATACTACTTAAATTGGAGTGTGTATTTTTCTTTCATATTGCCACACTTGGTAACCGTTTTATAAAAGCAATAGCTCACTTCAGGCCGTGATATTGTCACGATCTGTCTGTGTTGTGTTTTGCCTTGTTTAGATCTGTCTTTGGTTTCCTGTCTGTGTGTGTTCCCTCCTACCTGTTTTCTTGATTGTGTTCACCTGGTGCCCCTGTGTTTTCTCCTCCCTCCTCACCTGTCTCTTGTTTCCTTGATTAGTCCTGTGTGTATTTAAGTTCTGTTTTTTCTGTCTGTCATTGTTGGTTTGTCGTTTGTCTGTGACTGTGTTCACCGGGGAGTGTTCTGTTTGTCCGTATTATATCCATATCCTTGAAATAAAGGTATTTTCAGTGTTATCTGCATTTGGGTCCTGCTTGCTTCGCTCACCCGTAACAGAACCAACCAACCAAGATGGACCCAGCAGATGATTCATTTGAGGTGGAGTTACATAAATGTACCTATTCTTTGGCTTTCTGCTATGGTAGGTGGAGGGGAGCGTCCAGTGTTCAGCAGAAAGAGGCTGCTCTGGCAGAGGCGCACCAGATGGCAAAAGAGAAATCATGTCTTGTGAAGTTCTTACCTGGCTGGATTATGGACTTCCTCCCGACATGTGATTCCCGGCCTGCTAGCCCCCTGCCCAGGGGTGGACTGGGACTAAAAATCAGCCCGGGCATTTTGACTCCGCCGACCGGCCCACCTCGGTCTTAGTCAACGGCCCACCGGGACGATGCCCGGTATGCCAGATGGCCAGTCCACCCCTGCCCCTGCCTCCCAATTACCATCCTGACACCATACGTCCCGGTGTGTTCTGTCTGGAGTCAGCCCCTGCTTCTTCCACAGTTCCTGCTCCTGTCCAGGAGCAGTTCTCTGGAACTCGTCTGGCTTGGAGGACCAGTTCTGGCCCCAGCGGCCATGGTTCCGGCCCTGGTTCCGGTCCCAGCAGCCATGGTTCCAGACCCAGTTCTGGCCCCAGCAGCCATGGTTCCGGCTCTGGTTCCGGCCCCAGTAGCCATGGTTCCAGACCCAGTTCTGGCCCCAGCTGCCATAGTCCCTTCTCTAGTCCCTTCCCTAGTCCCTCCCCAAGTCCCTTCTTTAGTCCCTTCTTTAGTCCCTTCTCTAGTCCCTTCTCAAGTCACCTCTTGAGTCCCCTCTCGAGTTCCCTCTCAAGTCCCTACTCAAGTCCCTACTGAAGTGCCGTTGGAGGTTCCGCTGGGGGTCTTGCCAACTCCATGTCCTGTCCCGTTGGGGGCCCAGACGACTGTTCTTCTGCCGGGGGTCCTGTCAACCCTGTGTCCTGTGCCGTTGGAGGTCCCGCTGACTACTCTTCTGCCGGGGGTCCTGCCAACCCTATGTCCTGTCCTGTTGGGGGATCCTGCAGAAGCCTGTCCCACCGGCTCCGGTTCCTGTCCGGCCGACACCGGGTCCTGCCCGGCCTCCGGAGCTGTCCCGTCAGCGCCTTCCTGCCTGTCCTCCGGAGTTGTTCCGTCGCCGCCTGCTTCGCCCTCGAGCCCGGCCCCCTGAGAGCCGCGGTCTTCGCCTTCGAGCTGGCCCCCTGAGAGCCGCGGTCTTCGCCCTCGAGCCCGGCCCCCTGAGTGCCGTGATCTTTGCCCTCGAGCCCGGCCCCCTGAGTTTGCCCGCTGTGGCCTTCGCCCCTCCATGGACTCTGCCTTGCCCCCGGGCCGTCCACCCGAGACCCCCTCCATGGACTCTGCCTTGCCCCTGGGTCGTCCGCCCGAGACCCCCTCCATGGTCTCTGCCTTGCCCCCGGGCCGCCTGCCCGAGATCCCTTCCGGGCCCTCCGCTGTGCTCCTGGGCTGTCAGCCCAAACCCGTCCTCCGGTCCCCCTCCACCCACCCTGCTGGACGTTGTTTTGTTTTGTTTTTGGACGTTTATTGGACTGTGTTGTGTTTTGTCTTGTTTAGATCTGTCTTTGGTTTCCTGTCTGTGTGTGTTCCCTCCTACCTGTTTTCTTGATTGTGTTCACCTGGTGCCCCTGTGTTTTCTCCTCCCTCCTCACCTGTCTCTTGTTTCATTGATTAGTCCTGTGTGTATTTAAGTTCTGTTTTTTCTGTCTGTCATTGTTGGTTCGTCGTTTGTCTGTGACTGTGTTCACCGGGGAGTGTTCTGTTTGTCCGTATTATATCCATATCCTTGAAATAAAGGTATTTTCTGTGTTATCTGCATTTGGGTCCTGCTTGCTTCGCTCATCCGTAACAGATATATGCTCATTATATCACAGCTAAGGGGCGTTGTTCAGCCCGACGCGAAGACCATATACCACGGCCTATCGGAATGTTTTGGTGTATTTTAATTTGTCGAGTTGGAGACAAAACAATCCACTTGTATTGGGTCTATACTGAATTTTTCTTTTAAGAATCTGATTTTAAATATAATGCTGCATAATTAAAAGTCATAACAAATAAAGAAAAAGTATTAAAGTATATATTAAAAATATGCAGATATATTTGATCCTCTGATCAACGTTCCTTGCGACTATTATAGTGCAATTTAAAGAGTTTGGGGTTACTGTTTTATGGAAGAAAAATTGAAGCAAAAAGAAAGGATATATTGTTGTCCGCTTCCAGTAGGGGCCCATACATACTCAGGCCATCTCCTTATTCATTTAGTTAGGGTCTGGCAAAAGTCCCAATGTTGTACAATAATTGTGACAAATGCTTTCTATTGCAAAATCAGGAGATAATACTAGGATTCAAGTTCATTATGTGTTATTGAACTTCTGTGCCTCCTCACATGGACAATAGCCAAATGTTAGGGTTTTGCTTTGGGGTAGATGGTGTTGGTTGTACAGTATGTATCCAATATGACCCCAAAGAGGGTTAGGGTTAGGGTTCCCCCGGGAAAACAATATGTAGCTTAAAATGGCCTAATGATAACTCAAGCCAGTCTCACGGCATTTCGTGTTATAGTCACGAAATGTAATCTATTGATTTGTGTTCACCAACAGGATTTTCCCCTTTTTTTCGTGTCACACAAAACGATTTTAAAAGCGATGTATTTCTATTGGTAGTGTGTTTCGTGCCTGCACCACGTCTTTTTGTCCGGTCGGGTCTTTGAAGACCGGAAGCTGTGTGGTTCATAAAAACATAATCTTACTCAATATCAAGCCACGAGTATTGTTTTTATTTTAAATCGTATAATGTCTAACTTTTTTTGCCGCCCGTGAGGAAAAGAAATGGGGCTCAGAGCCTCAGAATACTGACATCTGTATTTTTAAATATTTGTTTCCTTCTAATTTGTTATACTTTTCTAAATAACACACTGTTATTTACTCAACAACACACAATTATCCTTGTTTTTATTTATTTGTAACAACAAACGGACAGAAAAGATGTTCTTAACATGACCCAGTGGTCTAGTTAATAAAACATAATAATATCAAACATAATATTATTATTAACTTTATTGTGAAATTAAAACAGAACGGTAAAGAAAAATACAGTGTCCGTGTGAGGCCAAATCTCTCTCTCGATTTGAAGCTCATGCATTGTACCATGAACCTATACCTGTAACAGTCAAAGACAGGCAACTGTTGAGGAGTTGGAAAGGTAGTTTCTGAAGATACAAATAACACACAGCATACAATGCCATAATAACTTTTTATTATTAGTGGTCAGGATTCCTGGTTTTCACCCAGGTTCGATCCCCGGTATGGGAAACATTGCTCAGTCCATAGAGATTGGCTTGGGGTTGCATACATAAAAGCTGCCCAATGCTCCTTATACTAAGATAAATGTAGAGTCTAAATAAAAAAAAGTGAATATAATTGAATGTTGGTAAGATTACAATTCTCCATTTCCACATGAACAGTCCTGCTAGTCATGTTGCCAGTTTATCTGCACGTTTTTTTCCCAATTATATCATCTGTAGAAGTCGGATAAATAAATAAAAATGTGAGCCGTGGCAAATAAACATTAGTCTACTCTAGCGCTTCTGCATCTGGGAAAAAAACAACATGGCTGACAGGAAGTCAATGTTTATCTTTCGCCGCTGTTAGCAGATTTAGACTTATACCTTTTGTCTCCTGCAGCAGAAAGGTGAATAATCTCAGCAGTTCAAGTTTAGCCATTCATCACAGCGTTATTTATTATAGGCACACATCTCAAGAGACTTGAGGACAGAGAGAGAATGGGCGTGACTTCCAACGGTCTTATACCCCAGGTAGTGACATCATCAATCATGTGGTACAGCGCTAACCAAAGTAGTAACACAGTAGTAGTCGCAGCTACTTACATAAACAATATGGTACACAGTAATACATGGAGTCATACACTATACATGTCTCTGTATGTTATATCTCAACAGCCACACCTGCTTATTTTTTGCATTTTGATTCAAGACTTGTTTTCATTACAAGCGATTATCTGACCTGTCTATATATATATGAGAGTTCTGGTGAATACATGGTTGAATACAATGTGTCTGCATACTTGTATTTGTTGTATTGCTGATTTTAGTTTTCCTTGGCCAAGCCTTTCAATTAACCCTTGTTTTTCAATTTCAATGTGATCACTTTATGTTCACAGTGTAGTCTTCTCCACTTGATCAGTACCCTCGGCACCTGCAGACAAACGGACCTGCAGCCAAGATTAACTGTTTAATCCTCTGAGGATTGCGTTTAAAGCGCCTCACTGCTGGCTTTTCTGATCCGGACGACCCCAAGTGGTATAAGGAAAAGAGTGTGAACTGTGGAGAAGCAATATAAGAGAGAATACAGCATGACAGACACATCAGAAACAGACACATCACTTTCACCTGAAAAGGTCTCTTAATTGTTTGAGCATACTTGCAGTGACAATGCAGAAATGTTTATTTGCCTTTGCTGGCTAACGGCTGCATGTTTGCATGTTATAACCACCTGTAGATAAATGGATATGTTGTATGTTCCCCACATGCGTGCACAAATGCCACAAGGAACCTTTGAAGTTACTAACAAATAAATGAAATGCGATCAAGGTGTTCGTTTGTTCTGCTGCCAGAACAAGTAACCACAAAAAAAACGTTGGTCACTAATACTATTTTAGTTATTGAAAGCCTAATTCTTTTAACTACCAGATTTGAGTCAAACAAACAATGTAATAGTGTTTTAAGGTTGTTAAATATTCAACTATTTAAACCGTGGTAGAAGAAGTACTCACATGTTACCTGAAGTAAATTGTAAAGTACTTTGTTACAAGTAAAGATCCTGCATTTAAAATCCTACTTAAGTAAAAGTACAAAATGATTGGCATTCAAATATACTTAAAGTATAACAAATACAATTCCATTCCATTTCAGGATCATATATATGAAATAAAAGGGTTATAATTATTGATGCATTAATGTTCAATGTTCATCACGCTGGTACAGGTGGAGCTGATTATGATAACTTAACTATCTTAACATGTCCTTATATTTTTAACTTATTTGATATTTTAGTATGTTTGACCTCTGCACTGTATATTTTCACTTTGATGGATTTCTGATTGATATGTCAATGTTGATGTATTAGTTGATTTATATTTTGTATTAGCTAGTAATCTGAATCTGTTCAACTCTGCGAGATAAACACAGAGGAATTAAAAAGTACAACATTGGCTTAAAAAATGTAGCTTAAAGGAGATGTGTCATGGCGATTTCCACTGATCATAATTCCATTGTTGAGGTATACTAAAATAGAAAAATACTGTGCAATTTTCCAAACTCACATTGGTTTCGCATACAGCATCTCTGTAAAGTATGTGTATTCAGCAGTATTCACTTTCTCCACTAAACGGCTCGCTGCAGCTCTCCCCCCCCCCTCCCTGTGAGCCCAGTGTGCTCCGACGTTGTGAATCGCGCTGAGTTCCGTGGAGGTGTGATTTCCTTGTTTAGCGATACACAGCCAAACTCAACCTGAACACACACAAAGTCACAGAAAACAATACGTGTGGCTTGATATTGAGTAAGAAAAAGGTTTATAGGTTGATACACGCTGTGAGAATGGGTCTGCAGAGAGAATTTCGCCGCGATCCCAACTGTCTGTTATCAGCCTGCAGCCAGGGAGGAGAAATCAGCAGAGCTGCCTGCACTGAGTGTGTGTGTGGATTGGTCAATTTGGACCAATCAGCGGGGGCTTAACGTAACGGCTCCGCGGACGTAACATAACGGCTCCACGGATTGGCCCATTTAGTTCTGGGTACATGCTTTCGTAAGCACGTACCCGGAAGAATCAAATGGATGATGACGTTTCACCAACGAGGCGTTTTGGGGAGGTCTTTTCTGTGTTAGAGTTGTACTCCCTACAGGGTGTACTTTGAGGGTTTTGACTCTGCACACCGTTTACATGCAGAAAAACCTTCATAGCACACAAGGGGACGGGTGATAACCGGAAAAGCATGACATGTCACCTTTAAACTCGAAATACTTAAGCAAAGTACCTCAGAATTATACTTATATACAGTAGGCTATTTGAGTTAATGTAGTTACCCACCCCTCTGCAGAGACAACTACACTATCAAAAATAATATAAAAACACATAATCAACAGGAATATAAATACACAACAATTGGTTGTTCTGCATTTCCCAGCCGGCGTTCTCTGTGTTAGCTCTGTGTTAGCCACATTAGCTTAACATCAGGACAGAGCACATGTTTGCAGAGAGGACTCGGACATGTGCACCAGAGTTTAAAACCTCTGCAAACCTGCATCCGTGCAGCTTCAAAAGTCTCGAGAAGCTCGACACAGAGACGAAACCCCAGACAGCAGCTGTGTGTCAGCCTCAGATCATATCCTGTGGGCGGAGAACCCACACGTGAGGAATCAGGACGTCTTCCCGCAGTTCTGGATGACCCAACCTTTGGCATCTACGTCTAACTTCAGCAGGTTCATCAGCCACTCGTCCTTCTGAGCCCCCTCCATGAACTCTGACAGCGTTATCTGACCTGTGGGGCACAAAACATGCAGATTAAAAGCAGTACAACAAATCTACACTGAAAAAAACGGAAACGTTGACTTGAATTAAATGTATTATGTCAACAAATGTCACATAATAAATCTTAAATCTAATGTTTACATATGCAGATAAGGCATTATGTTGTGCTAACTTCTGGTGAATTTAGGGAAACTGCAAACAAAAATAGACTAAGTTACACTGAACAAAAATATAAACGCAACACTTTTGTTTTTGCTCCCATTTTTCATGAGATGAACTCAAAGATCTAAAACATTTTCTATTTACACAAAATAACCATTTCTCTCAAATATTGTTCACAAATCTGAAAAAATCTGTGATAGTGAGCACTTAATACTAATAATTATAATCCATCCCACCTCACAGGTGTGGCATATCAAGATGCTGATTAGACAGCATGATTATTGCACAGGTGTGCCTTAGGCTTAGGCTTTCAGAGTGGCCTTTTATTGTGGCCAGCCTAAGGCACACCTGTGCAATAATCATGCTGTCTAATCAGCATCTTGATATGCCACACCTGTGAGGTGGGATGGATTATAATTATTACTATTAAGTGCTCACTATCACAGATGTTTTCAGATTTGTGAACAATATTTGAGAGAAATGGTTATTTTGTGTATATAGAAAATGTTTTAGATCTTTGAGTTCATCTCATGAAAAATGGGAGCAAAAACAAAAGTGTTGCGTTTATATTTTTGTTCAGTGTAGTAAAGTAAACTCCTGAATGTGTATTTCGGACGTTTTTTGTCTGAAAGAAGAGATAATAGAAATTGAGCAGTGCGTTAAAAAAGCATGTTTTTCCGAGCAGTGTCTCACTTTATGAGATTTAACCCAAAGCCACATTATTTCCTAAAATTCGTAAAAAACAATAAGTGTTCTAGAAACATTGCTGTGAATTGCTTTAGCTGATATGACTCAAGCTTCTTGTAACTACTTCTATGAAATGTTGTGAAAATGACCCTTCAAAAACTGGATTTAAGTAAACGTGACTTTGCACTGTAGTTATATTTATATATTATTGTATTTTAATGTTCGCTGCCCTCTCACTCACCGTCAGCGTTCTGGTCGACCAGCTCGAAGATCCGGTCACAGATTTGAGACGGCGTCATGCTGCTGACGTTAGTCTTCTGGAATTTGATTTTGTGAAGAATCTGAGTGAGATAAAAGAAATGCGTCTGTTATAAAGTGTTAATAACTAGTTGTTCTAACTTTGTAACTGTCCTTGGATTTAATATTAAACTGGAATAGATGTAACCTCCACCCAGAAGTCTAAGATGTATTCAGATCCTTTACTCAAAAAACGAAATAATACCATACTTTAAACCACTCTGTTACAGCTCAAAGGTTTAGTGTACAATGAAGGAAAAAAAAAAAAAACTGTTAGGGATTAATTTTGTCTTTACTTCTAAATATTTAACCTTATTGCCTGTTGACGTTAATAACTAACCCTGAGTGTGACGCCAGCTTTAAAGAATGTACTGCTGCACTTAGTGTCAGTTTTATGGCCTGACCTAACGGTCATAGGGGGTTTTACGACTGTGAGAACGCTGGCTTCTAAGCAGTTGGGGATATCTCCAGTGTTCCCAGGTGTTTACGCACCATCCCCCAATATGTGGATGAACTCTCTGTAAACTAGTTAAAAGGTCAACCGAGAGAGAGGCTGGGCAGAACCCACCCGTGCAGTCAGAACCTTTGGCTGCTGTGACTTGTGATATGAATTCTCCGGCCGTATACTTGTGAATAAACTATCAGTGTTTGCCATCAAAGCTCCAACTCTCCTAGTGTCTCTCTGAGTCCTGACTCTCCATTGCTGCAGAAGTTTCCCTTACAAAAACCAAGCAATTATCGACAAGTTATCATCTAGCATTTGGCTATTGGCATGAAAAGAAAATACTCAAGTGAAGTACAAGTACGTCAAATATGAGTAGATGTACTTAGTTTATTTCTACCAAAGCAGATATCTGGAGAAAATAGACCATACAAATGTTGTTTGAATCCAGGATGAAGACTTTGCTGCTGCTTCTATCATTAAATCAAGAGCGCATTAATTTCTTACAGTGTACTCTTTAATGCGGTTTATAACAGTGTTGAAATGTCCTTTCACAAAGTGTTTTTAGCCCTTTTTATAATGCTTTTGATGTGTTATGTAAAGCATGCTGAATGTCCTTGTGGCTTTTTAAATCATCTTCTTTTGATCCGTCAAACTTGACTTACTTAACCCTTTATTTCGGTACAACCTTCAGTATGTAATAAATGTCTTCATGAACAGCTCTGCAAGTTAACAAAGTACACTCTAAGGTTAATGAAAAGACAGAAAACAAAAAAAGCAGACTGTGCAATGACGAGTGCATCATTTGTGTTACTCTGTAAGGCTATGCAGACAATAGTTTTAAAATGACTGGACTGCTTAGGACAATTTAGGAGGTTATTGAGGATGCTGAATCAGTCTCTGACATTTTCAGGATAAAAAAATGGCAGTTTTAACCAGCAAAGGACCATATTTGTACTCCCGGTGGGCTGATTTTGATGAAAGTTGGGTCGATTTTGAAGTATCAAACTGTTCAATAATTAGAAAACATGACTCCAGAAACAGGTTTTCTAAAAGACAATAAGATGTATGTGCACTATACACGCTGTCATTGAGCAAGGGTGAATCAGAATACCTTTATTGGTCCCACAGAGGGGAAATTTGCAGCGTTACAGCAGGAAAGACAGCTTAGTGTTGCATATCTTAAATGCGTTAAAAAAAAGTACTACATTATAATATAATAAACAATATGCTAAAAAAAGATCAAAAACAAATCAAATCTACAAATCAAATCCTGTAGCAGTTCGGATTTAGCAGCCCGGTATGTGTTACAGTGATTATTGTATTGTAAGTCGCTTTGGATAAAAGCGTCAGCTAAATGCAATGTAATGTAATGTAATGTAAAGATGGCATATGTATATAAAGTATATATTGCACATAAAGCACATATTGCACTTGAAGAAGAGAAATTACAAATACTTTTTTAAACTTTTGGCTACTGAAACAAATAATATGACCTCATTCCTGTCAGTCAATTCAGATGTATCTATGAGCAAAGACTAGCATGCACTGACTGTGGTGATGTGTAGGCAAATATAGAATAAAGATGATAGCACAGTATGGTGAAAACAAATCTAATTTACACTGCACTGTTTTTCACATGAAATATAATAATAATAATACATTTCATTTTTATAGCACACTTTAAAAACAACGTCATCTCAAGGTGCTTAACAACGCTATAAGGAGACAATAATAAAACAAATGAAATAAAAAGTTATCTTAGGAGCATATTGAATAAAATATGGTAATATAAAAAAAAGGTTAGAATACAAAATAAATAAAATAAAGGACAGTAGGAGTCAATTGAAGTGGGAATATGGTTCCTGAGTGAGAATGGCAGGGACTGGATTGGCATTTAAGCTGCAGCCATGCAGTCCCTCTCCCTCTCCCTCTCTCTCTCATCGACCTCTCCTACTCCCAACTCCGTGTCTGTTGTAGGAGATCTGATCGGTTGTTCTGTGTGCCTAAAGTCACTGATTACTGGTCCCTGTTGTACAATTTTGTATCTTTGTAAAAGCTAAGCTAATTTAATCTGTCTTGAAGACACGCTTTGATTTGTTTAGGAGTGAGAAACCATTTTAGTTTGAACCGCTTTTTTCTCCTGTTTTTCTGGTAGGTTAGGTAAGAAGCCTGTACTTTATTTTATTTGTTTTGTTAGGAAAGTTTAAGGAAACTCTGTAAAGAGGGTTTTTGTTTCTTATGTTGGGATTGTCTCACCTTTTTTTTGAGTTAATTAAATCTCAAAAAGCTGATTTCCCATTGACCATTTCTTGGGAGTGGGAAGAGTGGGGAGAGTGGAGAGAGGGCAATTGTGTGCTGCGCCTAGGTTCCCTTATACCTCATTCACACCAACGCAACTCCGGTTCAAGCTCCGTGCTAGAACTTTTCAGGTTCCGAACCGGTTCTTCGGTTTAGCTCCGGCTCTTTTCACACCGCCCAGAGTTCGGCTGGTGCTGCGTCATTGCGTCATCGTTTGCGTCATGACGCAACCGTTTGCGTGTCTGCTTCATAAAGCCAAACCGTGCAGAAACCCCTCACAGCTCACACCGACAACAACAACAATGGCCGATTGTGTTGAAGCGCTACTCGTTTTGGTTTTGCTCTGTCGAAACGAAATGGAAGAAATGGGACGACTTTACTACCAACTTTACAGTCGTTACATGCTACATTCAGAACTGCTTTAAAATCGTAATCATCAACTTCAACGACTGATTCCGATTCCCCCAGCCCCCGCCCCTGCCCCCGCCTCGACGTAAGCGTGACGTATGCGGTGCTTTTTCTCTAGCCGGACAATTTTTTGGTGCTTGAAACAAACCGGATTCCGGAGCTAAGAGGCTGCTCCGCTGCGGTGTGAACAGGAAAACCCGGTGCTTTTCAAGCTCCAGCTCCGAACCGGCCCTGAAACACTGTTGGTGCGAAAGAGGTACTAGACCTGGGCGTAACTCTGAAAAGTGTTTTAGTGTCTTTCAGCTTCTTGTTTTGGTTTTCGATGATAACATAAATAAATAAAATAACATATATATAGGATCTTAAATGTGAGTAACTTTTAGGTTACTGTAACATATATCACATCATTGCAGTGAGTCTAATTCACTTTGACACTGGGCTAATGTTACCCCCTCTGTATTTAGAGGCTTACTGTGAAGCATTACATGAAGAGAGAGCGTTCTCTACCTCCCACTGAACTGATGGACGCGACCTTTCATCCATAAGTCTTGACACCGGGCCAATACTAAAGTATAATCCGTCTTGAGAGGATTATTCTTACATAAAACCTGTTCACTCACCTCATGGGACTCATCATCTGAGTGTATCCAACTCCACTTTGGTTAAAACTAGCATTACTTCCAGAAAAACTCTCAGAACGCGCTTTAAAAATACTCTAATGATTGTTTTATTAAACATGTGAATGAACAGTGTGTAATCCAATGTGAAATGTCAAAATTATTGTTTTGTTTTGTTGGCATGTTAGAGTCAAAGGCTTTTACAGAGGGATCTCTCTCTCTCTCTCTTTGTCACTACATACATACGAAAAATGCCTTTAAAAAGTCATTTCTGCATGTTTTTAGTAATAAAGTGTGTGTAAATGAGTGTGTGAAGGCTGTGTAAGAAGCTTCAGAATATAGAGAGGAATGAAAGTGGACAGTTTGGTGTGTGTGACAGATTTCTGCCGTGATTGGAGGGGAGAAAGCTGCCTTTAAAGATATGTATTGTCAAATGTCACGTTGTACACACCACAGGTTAATCGGGACAGAAATGGGTAAGCATCAGGGGTGGAAAACATTTTTGAATTCTTCACTTGAGTAAAACCACACTGTAAAAATACTTAATTTCAAGTAAAAAGTACTGCATCTGGAATGGTACTTAAGTAGAAGTGTTAAAGGTCCCATGTCATGGCCATTTCTACTGATCATAATTCCATTGTTGAGGTCTACTAGAATAGATTTATATTGTTCAATGTTCCAAACTCACATTGGTTTCTCATCCAGCATCTCTGTATAGTATATGTATTCACTCTCTGTCCTACACGCCTTGTTGGAGCTCCTGCCGCCCCCCCCCCCCCCTCCCTATGAGCCCACCACCGTTACAGCGGAACATCAGTGATTATGTGTTACAATGGCGTTTGTTAGCAACCAGAAAACACCAGTAATGACAAACAGATGAGAATGCTGCGTGGGGTCTGGGTGCCGTGTTGGCGGGACGTTGCAGGGCTCACTGCTCCGCCCTTTGAGGCTCGAGGAGCGGACAGTGTGAGCTGGGTTACTGGTGTCGTTTCCTGGTTGCTGCGTGGGGTCTGTGAGACAGCGAGACATCGCAAATGGACGCAGGCGCACCTACAGTGTAAGCACCCCCCAGCGCGTCACAGTTTCGCCGCTGAGAGAGAGTGTGTGTGTGTGTGTGAGGAGCTCCATGGATTGGTCCATTTGGGTATGGGCACGTCACTATACCCAGGAAGCAAACAATGGAAAAAGAGAAATGTCCAACGAGGCGTTCTGGGGCAGCATAGACAGGTCTTTTCTGGGTTAGAGTTTTACTCGCTACAGGGTGTACTTTGAGGGTTTGTGACTCTGCAGACCCTTTACATGCAGAAAAAGCTTCATAGCACACAAGGGGACGGGTGATAACCGGAAAAGCATGACATGGGACCTTTAAAGTATACGAGGAGTAAAATAACTCATTGCCGTAAACAACTCTACAAATATTTGAATATATTTTTAAGCAAAAGCAGCAAATGTTCACTTTTAAGAAGCCACAATTGTGAAAGGTTGTTGGACAAAACACTTCTTAAATTCCTGTTAACCCACTCATGGTGTTACTTGCTTGAATATAATGTTGGATGGTTTAATCTGATACTAGATAATCATATTTTAAAAGTGTTTCCTATGTCGTGTGTCAAAATCTGAATTTATAAACTCAATCTGTATAATAAATATACTGGAGTAAAAATTACAAAACAAATACCTCCAAAATACAGTGAAAGTATAAGTAGTATACAATGAAAATACTCAGGTAAAGTACAAGTACCTCAAATGTGGTACAGGACTAAATGTACTTCTACCACTGGTACACATGGCCCCTGTGTCATAGTGTAATCCATCTGGAGAGGATATACTCCAAACCTTTGCACTTTTCAAATGACTGTAAACATTGGCATTACTCTCCACCAAACACTTACAATGAAAACTGTTTATCTCTGCATATTCCTCACCCTTACGATAAGCTTCACTTCACTTCGGTCCAACCTGCCGTTCCCGTCCTTGTCGTACAACTTGAAGGACCACTTTAGTCGGTCTTCAATATTCCCTCTTAAGATTAAGTTGAGAGCTGCCACATACTCGATGAAATCCAGAGCGTTATCCTGCAAATCAGAAATCCTTTATTGCAACAGAAATAATGCAGAGTTGAAATCACAATTGTATATCAAGTATTGTTAGATGTTGCTTACACATGTGTCTACTGTGCCTGCACTGAAACAACTGAAATGTTGACTTTAATGAAATGTATTATGTCAACAAATATCACATAACTGTATTAGGGTAGTTTGAGGCAATACTGTTAAGTTGAACCTAATGTTTGTTATTTAAATGTAATGGTATTGCTTTCAACTAACCTAATACAGTTATGTGACATTTGTTGACATTGATAATACATTTAATTAAAGTCAATATTTCAGTTCTTTCAGTGTAATTAAATAATTATACATTTAAATGATTAATGACATAAAACACACTGTTAGTTAAACATTTCTGCATGTCTGCTTGAATGTACACTAATATCTTTGCCCACTGCAACTTCTTTTAAACCCAATCGGTCTGTTTCCACAAAGAGAAATCTGCTGCTTCTTTTTACCTGATTTGTGTCGAAGGAGTGGAATAACGTCTCGATGTACAGCGACTCTTCTTCAGAGGAACTCGGCACCCCGAAGATCCTCTTGAACTCGTGCAGGTGCAGCGCCCCGCTCGGACACTCCTTCATGAAAATGATGCAAAGATCCTGAATTTGCGCCAAATCCATCTCCTCGCTGTGGCTCTCCTCCTGCCCCATGGTGTGGCTTTTAAAAGAAGAGTTTAAATGATGTTTGAGTGAGTGTTTGGCTTCTGATTCTGAGATCCCCGATGCATGAGGCTCACTCTCTCCAATCAAAGTGAGGAGCTGGCAGAGGGACTGCAGGCTGACAATCAGTCAATCCTATTAACTCGTTAATCGCTTGATCTTTAGCCAACAAGGCGTTGTGAAAGTCGTGTCGGTCTGAAAGGACTGCTGCCACCAAGCGCCAAGAACTGCGATACCGTGGTGTCTACTTAATCAAAGAGAGGAGAGTGAATTAAAGACAGCTGGCTTTAACATCTGCTGTCCGTCAACCAGCACCATTTGAGAATCAGTTTTCATCTAACTGATGAACCAGTGATTAACAGAATACAAACAACACCATTTTTCAATATTTTACTAATTGCAGGTTAAAGTTAAAATACAAAGTGATTTTTTTCCTTTTGGCACATTAAATATTCCCGTTAACCCTCCTTTACTGTGCACATTCATCATTAATATCATTATTAATGCTAATATACCACTGCATATTTTCTAATATACACATAAAAACATATTGTGTGTTACATATGAGGAGCTCTTTTCCAAAACGCTATATATCCATTTTAATAGTTTTCAGGAAAAGGACATTTTTTACCTAGACCCACACATTTTGTTAATATTAAATGTATATATATATATATAGGATATATAGCGATTTGGCATGAAACGTTGATAGAGCAGTGAATAGGTTCAGTACACAGCAAAATGGCACAACAAACTCAATTTTCAATTTGGCTTTTATAGCGTTTTGGAAAAGAACTCTTCATATATGTTACATATTGTACAATGTGCACCTTTTTACTTTAACTTATTGTGTTTAAAAAACTTTTTAATTCGAATATTTATTGCACATTTTTACTCAAGCTTATTTTATTTATATGAATATTTGTACAATTTTTTTTGTTATCTTGTAATGCACATTTTTACTTAAACTACTCGTGTTTATATAACAATTTTTATTCTATTTTACTTCTCTTAAATTGCACATTTTAATTAAACTTCTGGTTTTTAAGTAAAAATGTGTATGTTATTTTATTCTAAACGGAGCAACCATCACACACTCAATAATAATAAAATAAGAGTTCTGATTCTGACTGATTAACAGTGGGCTAATATCTACTGAGCAGCCTTTTGTATTGCTCACATCTGCTATAACGTTTTAGTTTTCCTATAGAGCCCTCTTTGAGAAAATGTAGTTCAGATTTCCCTTAAATGTGTAATGGACGTGCATCACAATTGAAACTCAAAACAAGAAGTGCAAGATCTTGAATTCGAATAATTAAAAGTTGTATTTCTTTCCTGCATTGGGCACTTTAAAATTCATCGTTTCCATTTGCCAATCCACCCACATTTAGTATTTTCTCTAAGTCCCCTTGCATTTGGCTTAGAGCTGAATGTTCCCCTTGAACAGCAGGGGGCGCTGACCATCCTAAAGAACACACAGAGAGTAGAGAGCAGGGCCATGACTTCGGTATTGTTACATTATTTATAAGGAACGGGCTTTATGTTGATAACACTCTTAATATTTAAGTCCATGTCACCTCAATGGATAGAACAAACCTTTCTCGGGTTGTTTTGTAAAGAAAGTGCATCCAATACCAGACGTTGAGGCCAATGTGGATATTTGAGAGTTAAGAAGAAAACCGAATCAGAATTGTAATTGCACTTTATAAGATTATTTGATATGCGATATTATGGGAGCCAGTATTGCACTTTTTCCTTTCTTTGTCAACATTAGTTACCTCATATTATTATGATATTATTAATTAAGATACCTAGCAGTGTACCTTTACAGCTGCACAATTGAAATTATGAAAACATTAATACATCCATATTTACAGTCGAGTGATATGATGCATACTATTCTGATAATATTAGTTTTGGTACTTTAAGTATATTTTGATGCTAATACTTTTTTACTCTTATTTAAGTACAATTTTGAATGCAGGACTTTCAATGCAGCAGAGTATTTCTACACTGACTGTAGTAATACTAGTTTAACTTAAAGGGGACCTATCATGCAAAATGCACTTTGTGATGTCTTTTATACATACATATGTGTCCCCGGTGCGTCTGGGAACTCACGCAGCGTCAGAAAATAAAACCCTCTCTCTTTTCCTCCGTACCCAAATCTTTTAAAAACGGGTGTACAACGAGCGGATACAGATTTCCATCCGAACTGACGTCAAATCGGCAGCGGACTCACAGAAAGTTGCTATCAGAAACAATGCCTGACGTGTTTTGGACGTCTTTGTTTACGTTAGCAAGCCTCGCTAACACTCAGAGCTAACCTGTACTGGAGAGCACATGTGTTTAAAAAGCAGGAAATAAAAAAAGAACTCACCTTGTGATAAACCCGCAAGAGGAAAAGCATTTGAGCTCCATACTGTTTCAGAGATAATCCTTGATGTGGTTTAGAACAGGGTGGCGTTTTATCACAGCAGAATTTAACTTTATCTCCGGTAGAATTCTGATCAGGCATTAGCTCCGCCTCCTCTTATTTATTTATTTCAAGCTAAGGACCCAAAATCCGCGTTTCTCTAACAGGGCTGCAAAAGAGGGGTATGAGCAGTATGAGGCATGGCTACAATGGGTGGTCTGTTTGGTATTTTGAAAAAAAAACTTCTCAGACATGTTTTATATAGGTATGGCCCTACAATATATTTTTCAAATATAGCATGATAGGTCCACTTTAAGAAAGCAATATATATTTAAATACTTCCACCTTTGCTTACCGTTAATCAGGTTCCAAAATAATGTCATATATCATTAGTTATAACAATCCAAAAAGATTTAGATAGCCAATTGATTTTGACGATTACATTTAAAAATAACGTGTTAACCTCGGCCTGTTTCACATGGTGCTGTTGTTAGGGTATTTTTAGATAAGTCTCATAACTGAGCCCGATAAGTAAAAGTGAGTCACAGGGAAACGAAAGGGTCTGAAGATTGAGAAATGGTCTCTCAAGATTACAAATGTTGACATTCAAGTGTGCTGCTTTCTTTTATTCCTCATAGAAATTTGATTTAAAAATTTAATTTGGTGAGTTCACTTTTTTTCAAACAGCATCAGAAGCAGTACATTGATGATGTCTGTACTTTCACTCATTTAAACTAAAGATCTAAGGATACATAAATGACACTCCTCTGCTCAATGATTATGTGCAGTTGGACAAAGGGTCATACAGGTACAGCGTGGTGAGAAAATAAAGGATTATGGGTAATAATCTCAGCGGGATCCTGAGACCTTTGCGTAACGAAGAACATGTACTAAACTGTGCTCGGATTTACACGATCCCATTAGCAGCACCAGAGACGCTCTGAACCTTAGAAGCAACATCCATGTGAGGCAAAGCAGGCGGTTTAAAATGTAACTCCACCTGATTGGATGGGGATCTAAATACTACAGATGAAGCACTTAATTTCGGACAGTTTGAAACGCAAGGGCAGTGATTGGTAAGTGGTCTGCCCTCACTCAAGGGAAAGCCTCCAGCTTGACTTGAGACCGCCCCCGTTATAAATAAATGTAATTATAATGAAGCCAGCTGCAATGGATCATTGAAAACCTGAAATTGAAAATCTGGCAACGCCCTCTTGGAAAATAGTGGGAGGGCTTGACCTTCCTCGAAACTGGTCGTAGGCAGGAACAGGTAAGCTGGAGTCCGAAATTAAGTGCTTCATCTGTAAGAGTGAATGATATTTCTCTAAACCAGATTAGCAAAATAACAAAAAGACTGAGTTTTATTTCTCTGCAGGGTCCTTTAATTATAGAAGCGTGTCAGGGTAAAAAAGGTATATGACTAAAAGTATAAGTATATATGCTCAATAGGATTACATACTGTAGCAAGTAGCATCTCACTAAATGTTGGCCCCATCAGGGAGTTATTCTGTTTTATAGTTAGATAGATATCGCCAAATTGGAATTACAACTGGGATGATTGTGGTTAGACCTGCAGTGCAGACCTGTGTCTATCTTCTGGCAGTGAGAGTAATGATAAAAACATTGTTGACATGTGTTTTTTTTATAGCAGACCAGCTGCTCTCATACAGCCAGCAGATCCTCACAGCTCCAAACATCGCTGTTGATTCCAAAATATGTGTTATT
>CALSBZ010045373.1:0-12020 GCA_943591055.1 Gobionotothen gibberifrons | reverse complement strand
CACACTCACACTCACACTCACACTCACACTCACACTCACACTCACACTCACACTCGTGCACTTGCGCGCGCCGTCATTGCATTGGGCGTGTTTCCCGTGAGCTCCTCGGTCAGTCCTCCTGAGCCGCTGCAGGAGGACACGTTCACCATGGCAGAGTTTGCTTCAACATCGTCTACCGGTCGCAAAATTAGAACTGTAATGGAGCAAATTATGAAGAAAAAGAAAGTGGAAACTAGGAGAAGTCAAACCAGAGTCAATATCGGAGTTGCTTTTCAACGATGGCGACTACTTATGGAGCACACCGGGCCGGAGCTGACGCCATGCTCGCTCTTTTTCTCTTGGACTGTTGTGAGCTTATATGTGGATCTGGGTACCGGTCGCGTATCTTCCAGACACAGCAACTGGGAATAATCACTCTGTGACCCTGTCCCAGGGCTCCATATTGCCACACAACACATTGTCTGTATGCAGCATAGCTGAACTGTATGTTGCTCTCCCCTGTGTGTCCCAATGTGTCACCGATAATAACAGAAACGAACGCTAGGTAGCATAGCATTTATATTTACTCATTTAGCAGACGCTGTCTAGCGTAGCTAGGTAATTAGGTACTGTATTTCGTTCGTCGACAAACATGATAGATGAATACGCTAAATATTTCAAATAAACATTCAAAACCAACTTGGGGTGTGTAGTATTGATAACCTTTTTTTTGCCTGATATGTAACGTTACGTTCTAAGGACAGAGGGTGTCGTTTTTCTCATATTGATATTCTGAATAATCTGTGCTGTTGTATTTAATGTAAAGTGTCCCTACTGTAGGCTATTTTTATTATATGTACAGCACTTTGGCTCGATCAAAAATCGTTTATAAATGTGCTATATAAATAAAACTTGATTTGATTTGGTTACCGCAGCCTGCTCTCCTCAGCTAGACGTAACATTTGTAATATATTTTCACAAAGCAAACATGCTAGCTTCAAAAATATAAGCACTGACAATAACTGTGTTATACATTTGTTTTACATTCATTATCATGATCTTGTGCGCGTTCATGTGTGTTGGAGGAGGTGCTCTGTAGGAAGTCTGAAGGAAGGGGCGGATTCTTTTGGTTGTGTACTTTTGAATTTTTGTGCACTCGAGGCTGTTTCTCAAACTTACCTACCCCTCCTTTAAACGTGTAGTAGGTCCAAACTGCACCACTTGGGCTACCAGAAATACACCCAACAAGTGTGAACACTCCTCCAGATTGCACATGTTCTCTTGTGCAAATAAAGCTTTCTCAAAGTGTACAATGCTTTGTGCACGCTATTTTCAGAACATTTAAAGACATGATCCTAATGCAAAGAGCTGGGGACACAATTGGCCACTTCCAAAAGTGTCCCCAGCATCCCCAGTATAAATGACGCCTATGGCAAATACTAAAATATGCATTACAATTAAAAGTAAGTAAGTATTATCATTAAAATGTACTCAAAGTGAAAAAAGTAAAAATACTCATTTAGCACAATGAGTGTGGGAGAGAAACTCCATTACCATTTATGGCCAAGAAACATAGATGCATACAAAACGCTATAATTGTAATGAATTGTTACTAAATAGTAAATACCACAACTGTCTTGCCAACATAAACATTTACTATACATAATGACACACCTAAATGGTTCTTACACAACGTTTTTAGCCCATTGCAAATAAAGTAATCAGGCTGAGTTTGGGAAGAGTGCATGACGTTATTGAGCTGAAACACTGACACTGTGGGAGCCTGGGAAAAAGTCTGCATTTAGTTGTCAGTGCTGCTGGAAAGATTTGGCTAAGGAGGTGATTTTCTGGGGAAAAGAGCAGCTCGGTATTGTCTCTATGGCTGCCGGGCAGCGTTGAAGTGGAGAGGCATCTAACTGAAGTTGTCAGGTGGAGCAGAATATTGTCAGGGCAGAATAAAAGGCAGATTCCATGCTTCAGCAGGGGTTGAGGGGGACAGGGGAGGTGGGGGGGACAGAAATGTGCTGACAGCAGCAAGCTGTTTTAAAGATGGAAGAAGATTGGAGGCAATACGCATCCTGAAGTTGGACAGATTCCTCCTCAGCGATGTCTGATGAATGTCCTCAGGCAGGTTCAGGTCAGAGAGGGCAGCATGTGTTGGTGGACACTGTCAGAGATAGTGGACAGGATAAGCGCTGAAAACAAGAAGAAAAACTCTGCAGGAGAAACAGGATTTCAGGAAACAAACATCAGAGCACTCTCAATAACAACATATTTTCTGAAAGCTGAGCCAACAAAGGATGATACTGTCTTGGTAGCATCTTACTTTGACGTGATAAATATTAGCAACATTTTATTTTATACTGATTTAAATACATGTCTACATTTGTAATGGTGTCCAACTAGGGCCGACCTTAGAAAACCCAAACATAATTAGCTCCCTATCTCGTCAGAAAAGCAGGACATGCTCACTTCTGAGAAACACTTCAAATGATTTATTTATGTTCCATCTCATGAGACAGGAAAACCCTCCAAATTAAAAAGTCAGAACCAGGGCCTCCAATAGTTTTGTGTTATTGCCTGTCATGACCTCATACACTTTATTGATCAAAGTAGTTATACCAAATATTTCTCAATCATCCAACTACTTCTTTCCGCTCTAGTCTGTAAGATGTCAGAAATCAACTGACAATGTAATTTCTAAGAGTCCTCAATCACATGTTTTATTTGACCAATGACTACATGCAAAGATAAACATTTAATCTATAACAAAGAATATTCTTTCTATTGTAATTTCTGAGGGAAAAGCCTAGTTAATGGGTCAGATTTTTACTTGAACAAGCAATAGTTGCAGCCACATACCATTAATCAATTACATTGCTCTATTTAACTATTTGTTTATTGAGTTGTCAATCAATTGAAAGCACTTCTTCCCTTCTTATTTCTAATACATTTGATATGTTGTTGACGTGCTAATCAAGTTGAGTTTTTACAAAAAAACAAAAAGCGGTGTTTAGAAGAGATGTACTTTTGATGATGTTTACATCCGCATTTGTTCCTTTGGAATTTTAAAGGGGCCCTAAGCTCGTTTTCGCTTCAATGTTCAAAAAGCTCTTTATTTTTCTCATACTGCCTGTCCTGCAGCACCTCTTTTCACCCTCTGTCTGAAACCAGAGCCCAGTCTGCTCTGACGCCCCGTCCACACAGCAGCGTTAAAAAAAAACTTCCAACGCTTCTGAAAAAATTCTCCCCATTGACTTTGAATGGGGTGACGTCACTTTGCCTCGCTTATCGCCGAACTGCATTCTGGGGAAGCAAAGCGAAGATTTTCAGGATTTCCAGGATTTTCAGGATTCAAAAGTTGAGCAATGTTCAACTTTTGAAGCTGAGGTCAGCCAATCAAATCCCGTTTAAGCAAATCTGACAGTTCAAGCGCTAGCCAATCAAACCGCGTACAAGCTGGGAGTGACATACACTTCACTTCATTTTCTATATTTCTAAAAACGGAGGAGAAATTAGTTATTGCGGTAGCAAATCACCCTTAACTTACCGGGATACAAACCGGAGGAACCAGGCATGGAGGGAGGTGGCAGAGACAGTGGGTGAAACTGGTAGGGATTTTATATCCAGTTTACTTCGTTTTAACATTGCTATTGCTTTGTATGTCGGGGGCGGGAGATTCATGTGATTGGTTGTTGGTCGCGTTGCTCGCAAAAAATCCCCAAGCTTCAGAAAACGCCCACCTCCAAGATTTTCAATATTTTTTAACGCTGCTGTGTGGATGGGGCGTGATTGGTTAGCTGGCCGGCTCTGTTGTGATTGCTCAACAGCTTAGGCGCTGTTTACACGGGGACGGAACAGGTGTTATCCGCTACAGTTCTCTAGCGTATGGACGGTTCCTTCACACGAGGCCGTAACGGAACCGCGGAAACGGTTGATGTGTTTCACCAACAACAACAACCGAGTGTTTCGAGCCAGGTCCCGGTATCTCGCAGGACAGTGCACCCAGCAGGAGCCTCCAGCTAGATTTGATCGATATGGACATAAACGCGAGTGAAGTCTAATCGGACAGGAGAGAGAGATCAGAGATCAGCTGCTGCTGACGGAGACACGCAGCTCTGCTTGATCACCTGCAGCTCCGCCTGCTGAGATGGAGCGATGAGCGGAGCAAAACACACACTTCGAGTTAGATCATTACCCTTAGCTATTTTAATTACCTCTCAAACTACCTAAACTAGTTATAAATATGTTTATTTTTACTGTCGGGTCACTCATTACTGGATCAGCCAGCTGCATGAGACGGATACTGACGGGCTGTCAGGAGAGGGGGAGGAAAAGAGAGACTCCATTTATTATTCTTATATTATTATATAGTCGTTATCAATTTATTTTAAAGCTCAATAAATAACAAAGAAGACCTTTGACCGGCACTATTCAAATGTTGTCCGGAAGATTTCAACTTTAACGGACATGTTGACCGGCGAAAAAAACAGAAGGGCAACCATGCTTGGGAGGTCTTCTATGCTGCTTTTGGTGTATTTTGTGGCGGAAGTACAGCGCCACTTACAGGCCCGGCATATGTACTACAGCGTCTCCAGCGGGTCGAGCGGTCTCGTGTGGACGGACACGTTTATTGAGCCGATTGCGTGTGAATGGAAGACTTTTTTGATATCGAATTCGGTTCATTTTCGTTTCCGTCTCCGTGTAAATGGGTCCTTACAGATGTGTCTGTAATGTCCCTCCCTTTTGCCTACTAACGTATGTGGTAGAGTGCTAGTCAATAGAAGGGGCGAGTGTTACATAGTGATGTCATTATATTACAGAAGCAAACAAAGGAGTCCAATGGAGGCATTTCAGGCAGGGGGGGAGGGTGTGGAAGAGAAACTCCCTTCTGGAGGGAATACAGGGATTTAAGCCTTTGCAGACCATTTACATGCACACAAACCCATAACACACTACATGAGAGGGAACGCCCCTTTAACGCATTTTGGGTGGACAAATGCTACTAAATAAATATTATTTGTATATGTTTTCACATGAATTGAATCTTACATGCAAGCACATTTCATTTTAAGACACAAGTTAATAAACAGATGGAGGAAAGCTTTCTCCCTTGAACAGAATGAAATCAAAGAGGAGCTGTCTGTCATGAAGCAGGTCAGTGATGATGAGGAGGAGGAGGGATGATGGGATAAATCTGATTGAGGTGGACTGGCAGGGAGACAGATGTTCCGTCATAATCCAAGGGTTTAGAGAAGATGATGGAGGGAAAAGGGGCCTTGAGGAAAAACAACTCTGGGTATGAACACTCTCTTAAGATTTGTTGACGGGAAAATCAATGAGTTTAAAATGAAAGGTTTCTGATTTAGAAGCACAGGCATGATGGAACCAAAAATGGTGCTTTTACAGCTGTCCAGAAACGTGTACGTTGGATTTGTGATCTTGCTGAGAGCATGCAGTCTATACGCAGAAGGGACCCTCAATCTCTTTAAGGGGCAGTTATAGTAAATTTAAGGGCATAACAGCCTAATGTATATCTGCTCCTGCTTCATATACTTCCTCATATATTGACAAACCTCTCAAAAATAAAATACTGGATGATTGTTTGTTGGAGGGATTTAATTTGAGGTAATGGCTAGAGCCCTTTGTAATAAAATGCAAAGATATCCACTGATTGTCTTTTTAGGCCAGTTGTCAGTACAAGAACAGCTTAAAATCATGCAACAAATGACTTTTCTCTTTTGAAAACTACTGTTCTGTTCATTAGAAGTTGTATCATTCCAATGGTGGAATGTAACAAATGTACTTGAGTATTTCAATTTTAAGCAACAAATACTTCTACTCCACTCCATTGAGGCAAACATATTTAACTGTTTCCTCTACCTGTATTTAACACTTATAGTTAAGAGCTATTTTGTACACATAAAAACAAATATATCACCATGCTTATATCATATGCTGTTATTACATTAAATACCCAGTATTTTATTAAGGTAACTGAAATTGGCTCAGCTTTGACAAACATTCAAATATTATGACGTATATAAAAATAAGGTTTTTCGTATTAGTATGAATTTTATTTTTACTTTTGATTACGCTGTCTTTATATTACTTCTGTAATTATACTTAAATACAATTTTTATTTTAAGACTTTTACTTTTAGTGGAGACCTCAATATTTCTACATTCACTTAAGGAAAGGATCTTTAAGTAACAGTTCTGAGTACTTCTCTCACCACTGTGTTATTCCCTATCACAAGTATAACATTTTCCATCACAGCATTAAGATGTAGTGACACACCAGTAGGTGGCAGTGCACACCATCTGCCACTCTCTGCCCACTATCACTGCATTGCACCCAATTAACTGCTATGACACAGCCAACTAACCTAAATCATTATCCCACGGCCATCCATTCACACACACATTAAAACTCCCTCCACTGTCTCATAATAAAGTTACAAGCATCATGCACACATACTCAGCTGATTTTGCTACTAATACCTTTATTTTACTGAAGTCACCATAGAGCTTTTTCATCATTACTCTCATTTCCTTTGGCAAATATATAAGCCCACGTTGAAGAAAAAAAGGAGAAGAAAACTAACAAAAAAGAGAGAAAAACCGTTAGGCAGATATCTAAAACAGAATGAAATAAAACTACTTTACAGCACAGAAAACATTGAATTCATTGATATAATCAACATGGCAATGGTAGGGAATTCCATTGAGGACACACACTTTTCGTATCTGGTTTCTTGTTAATGTGCTATTTTTCATTAAAGGCCAGGCAGCAAACAGTTGTTATGCCAGAAACTCGGAAACCCTGTGGTTTTTTAATGGTTCCAATTTCCTTGCTCTTTCTAACCACGGCAGGAAGTGGGGTTTCTTCCCCAGTCCTGTATTCACACGGGGGCCAGTCGAGCCAAACTGGCACAGCAGTCAGTGGACATTACAGAGTTGGTGGATTTGGACAATGAACTCATTTATTATAACAGCAGCAGCAAATTGGCTGTTTGGAGAGCTAGTATCTGCCCGGGTGGTAAACAAACAGAAGACCAAGTTCATGAATGGTAAAGTGTAAATGGTGGTGACTGTGGAGCTGGGCCTTAATGAAAGTCTACCAATCAGAGGGTCAGTGGTTTGATTCCCAGCCCTACCTGTCTACCTGTTGAAGTCTCCTTGGGCAAGATACTTCACACTAAATTGCTATAGTGGGCAATGTCTTCACTATTGAAGTGTTTGTAAGCTAAATAACATTAATCTAATATTACTCGCAGAACTTTTATTTGATAATAAGACTGGAGAAGAAGACCTCAAAAGATTAGTTGACTTGACAAATAGTCAATTGACAGAAATCGATTTTCAAGTAGAATTGTCAGGAAATGTTGTTTTCTGCCTCTTAAATATGAAGATTTCCTGCTTGTTTTATGTCATATTGAAGTCAAAGTCTTTGGGACAAAACACTTTTGGACTTTTGAAAAACGTTTGGATGAACATTTCTCACCATATAGACTAAACAATTAATCTAGAAAATATATAAACACAAATGAAACGGCACTCAAACACAAATTGGCTTTGCGAAAAGGATGAACCTTTCTCCCTCAATAATGGAAATAATACTTTAAGGATATTTTAATGTTAAAGGTAGAAAACCTTACATTAAGCATTCAGAAGTAAGTGAAAGAAAACCAAAATATATGTTTTGCCAGTGGAAGTCACAGCATCTTCCATCTGTGTTTTGCCGCCTTTTAAACATTTTCATATCTGTGCTAGAGAGTGTCAATAAACCCTACTTATATCGTATTTGACATTCAAGCAGAGGTACATCACGAGCCTAGACCCATACTGTGAGCCAAAAGTTAGTATGTTGATGAGTCACTGATTCCTTCAGGCAGATTCACAATGTTTTTTTTTTTGGCATCTGGAGAAATGTAATGCCTTTTTTTAAAACTGTGAACGTTTGAATCGAGCTGATTGTTATCCTTGCAGAAGACACAGCTCCACCAATAGGCCTCCCCCTGTGTTTATTACTGCATAACAGCAACATGTTCTACCAGTTTGGCTACAAAGTGCCGAAGCGCTGGTTTCACCGGACAGACTATCTCTATTATTGGCGAGGGACCTCACACTGAGAGTGAACAGGCAGAAAGAGGAGAAGGCTTTTGAAGCGGAACCATCCATCTCTCCCTGAAACAAGCATCTGCACTGGCAGGAGCGAAAAACAATCGCACGGAAGGAAGTGGTAAATAATTGAGCTCAGGAACAAAGCTTTGGAGATGAGGCTTCAAATTTCAGCTCTAGTTGCTGAGAGGCTTCTCTCTTTGGCGTAAAGTATGTTTATGAGTTTTCATTTCTAAGTAGGAGACACAAACCTTTCAACGTGACGGAGAATAACTTTTCTAACGTAAATCAAGACGCAAATTGATGCAGCGTTATTGTCGTCGGTATATTGAAATGTGATCGCAAATAAAAACCTTTACTTTATTGCTGCTTTCCCCCTTGCTCCTTTAAAGTATCCTCATAGTAGTTGTGGTTAGAGTCCCACAGTAACCCCACAGCTACAAAGTGTTTTGGAAGCAAACATTCAATATATATAAAAACTGACAAGAGGAATAAAATACCCAGATGTGATCTATAAAACAGGGGAATATAAGGACAAATGCATCGCCAATAAAACAGATACAATTCTGTTTAAAGAAGTCATTTATAAGATTACTTTCCCAGCTCCCTTGGCAGTTTCCTGTAAAACTTGGACCCTTTTGCAATAAAGGCCGGTCACCTCTGATTTTCTCCTGGAGTCTTGAGGGTCCCACGAGATCTCGGGCTGTGCTCCAACTCGAAGGCGGTTTGAATAACAGCATTTTCTGCCAGTATCTGCATACTCACGTCTGCTTCAATGCATAAAGACGAGGCCTTTGTACTCCCCACTCGACGATGCACCAAACTCTATCCTGACTTCCAAAACAGGCTTTGTTTCCTTGTCAGTCAAATGGGGGCCAGTGTTGTTTTATTTCACATTCCATGATGAAATCAGTCGAAACTGTACTTCATAAATATCATCAATCTACCTGATTCAGCTTTCCATTTGTGGCAGCAAAATTGGTTTGAGGATGTGCGACGTAGTTTGCTTTTCCAATGTTAGATTGACATAGTGACCAAGCAGATTAAATGGGATTTGTTTTGTTTTTGAAGATCATAAAAAAACATATTTTGAATGAACACTCCATTTAAAGCCTTAATTAGCTGGATTAATATGATGAAACTGCAAGGTTGTGTAACACCAATACAAGATAATTATTGTTCATAGTACAATGACAGAAACATATCCCTCCCCAGGCTCTCACCACTGGCACTATCCCAGGCTTCATTGATGTGGTAATGAACCTGAATTCTCCGGCACTGCTGGAAGACAACCTCATCTGGCAAGCCAAAACAGCAGGGAAGAGGATGGTCTTCTACGGGGATGACACCTGGGTGCGCCTCTTCCCCAAACACTTCATGGAGCACGATGGCACCACCTCCTTCTTCGTATCCGACTACACGGAGGTATGTGTCAGCCCATCAGTCTTGGTAAATGTTGTGGTTCTATGCTTGTGTGATCAAAGGACCGTGAAAGCGGCAAATATGAATCAGGAATTTTTAAAATGGTGAGAAATCGTTAAATCGTTATTAAGATGCGTTCTGAATTCATGTTAACTGGCATTAATTGAAATGCTAAAAACAGGCTTGTTTGTTTAAGTTACATACTTATCTGAACTAATTTGCAGCCAACTCCTAAATGTGTTTTAGAACATAAAGCTAAGCAAAACAGGAATGGTGAGTGCATACACAGAAACCTGCTAACATACAAATAAAGTACATTTACAAATTCAATCCATGAAAATATTGTAGCACAGAATTGGTCTGTTATAACAACTAACCACAATAAAAGCCATACTCTTTGTCCAATATTTGAATGTTCAGCGACCTAAATTAGCGGAGCTAAGATCTAGCTAGCAGCTAGCCACCTGTGACTGCAACTTCCTGTCACTCAAAGCGACCACGCCCTCAATTATGCACGGGTGTGTTATCTAAAAATGTAAACAACTTCAAATTGAGCAAGCAGCAATTGGCCATTAGAGGAACTGCAGTTTCAACTTCAATTTACGACACCAAAGATTTGCTGCTTGGTTGTAACCCAGTATGAAGAAGACTGTAAATAATGTATTAATCAGAGGTGGAAAAAGTACTCAGATCTTGTACTAAAAGAAGAAGTACCAAAGTGTAGGAATTCTCTGTTAAAAGTAAAAGTCCTGCATTCAAAATGTGACTGAAGTAAAAGTACTATTTGTTGTACTGGCAACAAAATATACTTAAAGTACCAAAAGTGAAAGTTCTCATTATGCAGATTGGTCCATTTCAGAATAATATATATGATATGTTTTATAATGATTGATCATTAAAGTGTTCTCAAAGCTGGTAAAGGTGCAGCTAGTTTGAATGACTTTGTATACTGCAGGGTAGCTTGTGAATTTACTCCAGGTGGAACTAAAGTCTGATTTAACACTTGATTATATTTCACATCATTCATCCACATCTGTAAAGTAACTAAAGTTATTAAATAAATGTAGTGGAGTTAAAGTACAGTATTTACCTCTGAAATGTAGTGGAGTACAACGTAGCATAAAATGGAGATACTCAAGTAAAGTACAAGTACCTCAAAATTGTACAGTACTTGAGTAAATGTACTTAGTTACTTTACATCACTGGTATTAATGAATAATTAAGCAGTGGTTTATGAATTATGAGGAACATGCTTTGTGTATCTAGAAAGGACTCAGTCACAGCATTGCCTACAAAAGTTATCTCCATGAAAGAGATGAAGCCAGATGAGCAACCAGGGAGGCTCAGAGATGAGTTCACATAAAAAGCTGCTCATCAATTCACAAATGTGTTGTAATATTTGCCTGATGATAATCAGATAATTATCAGACTCTATCCCAGCTTCAGTAAAGCTCCCCTCAGCTTAACTTTTGTTTGCTCTAGGGGGCGATTTTGAATAATTCCAACATTAATTGGTTTTCAGTTGAAATCCTCTCGATCAGTAAATGTCTATCTTACATCACGTCTCCATGTAGGTGGACAACAATGTGACCCGTCACTTGGATAGCACCCTGAAGAGAGACGATTGGGACATTCTGATCCTGCACTATCTGGGCCTGGACCACATCGGCCACATCAGCGGACCCCACAGCTCGCTCATCCAGCCCAAACTGATGGAGATGGACGACATCCTGAAGAAGATTCACAGTGCCCTCATTTCAAAGGTAATTTCTTGTTGTCCTAAACCAGGGGTAGCCAACACGTGAGTCGCCCACGGGGTATGTTCTAAAAATAGCTCGCCAAGCAAATCCAAAATGTAAAAAATACACAAAACAAAAAAGGAAATGTAATTCAAATAATCTACCCTATGCATAAATGAAACCTCAATCATAGTGAACTTTATCTACTTACTACAACTCTATATATATCTAACACCCCTCCTCCCCCACCCCCACATTGAATATCGACCAATCACGTTCTTGCTTGATTTGCGGGACCAGCGTTGCAGTTGGAAAGAAAACTTTACAAATATGTTTATTAGAGAGAGAGTGAGAGAGAGAGAGAGAGATTTATTTAATATAGATAAAGTAAGAAATCATTCCAAATGGCAAACTTTTTCCCACAGACCCAAACAGTACATAAAGGTTAAAGGTAAGCATATAATAATGTTAACACTGCAAAAAACAAAAAAAAGGAGTAAAAGTAGCCCCCGACTTGTTTTATTTTTTGAAAGTAGCTCTCATCCTAAAAAAGGTTGGTGACCCCTGTCCTAAACTCTCTTAATGCTGTTGCATCTGCATGTCCTGTAGTCGAAGGTTTCAGAATATAGTTTCTTGGAGTTTTTTTTTAACACTTTGAAATTAGATGTCAAGTTTATTTTGTAAAAGTTTCATGGAAGACTATGAAACGTTTTTTAAATTGTAAACTGACTGTCAACCAGCTGTCCAATGGTGTACG
>CALSBZ010045371.1:814429-825902 GCA_943591055.1 Gobionotothen gibberifrons | reverse complement strand
ATAAAACGCGGACTTTCTGTTGTTGTTCAGGAGTAGATCCTGTCTCTGCCCCCGCCTCGACGTAAGCGTGACGTATGTGGTGCTTTTGCTCTGGCCGGACAATTTTTTGGTGCTCGAAATGAACCGAATTCCGGAGCTAAGAGGCTGCTCAGCTGCGGTATGAAGAGGAAAACACGGTGCTTTTCAAGCTCTAGCTCCGGGCCGGCCCTGAAACACCGTTGGTGTGAATGAGGTATTACATACTTGGGTGAAGGTTACAGTTCATTTAAATGAAAGATACAACGTTACTCCACACTCATGGTTTAGTCCACCTTAAGAAATAAGACCGATCTCGGAAGCAGTTGTGTTTTAAAGAGTACATTTTTTTATAAGAATATAGTCTAAACCACAGAAATGACTCCGCAAAAGCTGCAGATAGAGCCATAAGAAATGAATGCAACTGATTTCATCCGCGCAGTTTGGCTTTATGAAGCAGGCACGCAAATGGTAACATCAACGCAACGATAACGCAATGACGCATTACCAGTGGACTCTGGGCTGTGTGAAAAGCCCAGAGTTCCTTTCTGTCTGCCAGAAGAGCATCTTGTGAACGTCTGCCTCTTTCACTACAACACAATAAACTCTTCTGTGTTTTTTGATTTAGAAACAGGTTTCTTGCCAAGTAGGTTATACGCAAGAACTTGCGTACAATACATCTAATCGAAACTAATGTAATATTCAATCCCATACTTGGCGATTGAGAACATACATTCGTAATTTACCTCGTTTAAAGCACTTTTGTTGTAATACTATGGATTTAGTTGACACTACTAGCCGAGTTTCTTTTGTCTAATATCTCGCGGGCAGGTACATTAATAAGAAGAAGAAGAAGAAGAAGAAGAAGAAGAAGAAGAACCACTGTTACTCTGTTTTTCGGGAGTTTCAACCGGGTACCGGCCACCGAAAACGGGGACTTTGCCTGGAAAACGGGGACGTTTTGGTCACCCATCCGACTGTGTTTACAGCGAGCTATAAGCACACACGCAAACATTAATTAAGACTACAAGCTCACTTGGGGTTGAGGCTTGTTTACACGTTGCTTGACTGCCGGCCCACATATCTGATCTAAACATAGTAACATGTGTTGGGGAAAATAATTATTTAAAGTTATTTAATAATTGTGACATTTATTGTACTTTTTGATGGATGAATGATGCTCAAGGTGAGGGGGCAAATAAGACAACTGAGGGGGCAATGCCCCCTTTTGCCCCCTCGTGGCGCCGGGCCACGGCCACTGCCACGGCCACTGCCGCTCGAAAGCGCTGGAGACGCTATAGTACATATGCCAGGCCTGTAAGTGGCGCTGTAGTCTGCCACAAAAGCAGTGAAGAAGACTTCTCACAGAATCAGCCCTTGCAAAAACAGGGCTGGAAAAGAGCAAATAGAGCGAAATGAGGCATGGCTAAAATGCATGATCTGTTTGGTATTTTGAAAATAAAACTTCACAGACATGTTATATATAGGTATTGTAGTGGCAAATCTTTCTATTACAGTGCAAACTTTATATACGCTGGATACTTTATACTTTATACTTGTGTACTTTATATGTAACGTGTGAACTCTATGCAGAACAACCTTTATCTTTGTTACCTTACTGGGTGAGACAGGCCATAAAAGAGTTTCCATAATGGTGTGTTTTCAGTCTTGCAACAGTTCCCATATTGTATTTCTATCGTTTGACCTATGAGAAAACAGAAGTCTGCAACATCTGTTCTTGGCTCACGTCCTGTGTTTGGCCTATGATTGACATGTTCAAGTTCAAGGGGGGACAAGCTTAGGGTCACAATGAACTGTCGTGACTGCCTGTGTGCCAACTGAAGGGCCCAATGTACATCCTGTTTTGCTAAGCAAGTTCCTCAATTCTTGTCTCCTCCATCTGTTGCTAACTTCCACGTCGTGAGCAAAGATCCGGATTTCAGCCTATTGAAATCCTGACAAGTTTCTGTTCCCCTGGGAAAGTTTATCACCTACCCGGAGCCCCTCCTTTACAAATGACAAACTGTTTGTGAAACCTATATAATCTCTATGCATTTCTTACTCTTTGCGCACTCTGCCAGAATACTCTGTACTCTGTAGACCTGTGCCTTTGAAGCTTCAAATAAATAACCGGAAAGACAACTCTGTTTTGTTTCACCAGTTTATTGATTGACCTTTGTTGATTGTGTATCTCCTCAGCATTTTACTGGCTTTTAGATTTCCATAACAGTATGGCGCTACAATATTTTATTAAAATATAGCATGATAGGTCCACTTTAAGTATCTAAACACTCAGAGAGTCCTTTACCTCACCTGAGCTGTATCAGAGACAGGAGAGAACTCTCTTGTTGTACAAACAGTTGTATTATCCGTTAGCGCATAGCTAACCAGATGCTAACAAGTCAACAACAATCCCCTGTACAGCTGTAGTTGTGTTAATATGTGTAGATTATCATGCTGAACAAAACGTGAAAGTATCATGAATGTGTGTTTGCCATCACAGATATTATTTTCGGCAATATTCCCAAAATCCAATGGAAAACCCATTGTTTTTGTATGGATGGATCTGTATGGCTTCCATAACATGGATGTATACTAAGAACGTTCCATACAGTAAGTATTGACTCCTATTGAAAGCGTGTTTAAATTATTTAACTACTGTGGCTTTAAGAGGTTAGGGAGCAGCGTGCAATAAATGCATTGCCTTGCTTCCATTGCAACACTGGGGTGTGGCGTGGACTACAGACTAGAATACAAATACTCACAGACTTCCTGGATGAATCAGAGTAAGATTACAGTCTCTGTCTGCAACATGCCTGAGTGGAAGCAGAGATGTGAGTCTGAGTGGAGCCTGCAAGGCGCACCGATGCCCGGCAGCCTTGACTGGAAGTCCGTGTTTGACGCCAGACCGCTGGGGAGGAATTTACTGAAGAACCCTTCACCTCACGGTAACACAACACTGTCAAAACATGACTCTGTCCGGCAGGGAGTTTTCATTGAGTTGATCAAAGTTCCTTACTAGGATACTGATACACATGTTGATGTAGGCTACGTAGCTCACTTGTTACAGTAACAATTTGAGAATGGGTGTTTCCAAAGTAGCTTCCAAAGTTTGATCCTGCAGTGGTTTCAGTTTCTTCAGTGTAACAATTCAGCCAATAAGGGGCAGACTTTTTTCAGCATCATTGAGCAGTTTAGTGCAACATGAATACCTGCTGTGATGCAAAACTATACTCATGACTTATTGCTTTTCTTGGTTTGGTTTGGAAGTTCATCAATTCTTCTTTAGGGTCTACAGTTATGTGCATTGTGGCATATTTACTAAAATGATTAATTTAGTTCTGCCTTATCAGCTTAAATAAGCAGCTTTTAGTTTTTATTTTAGTTTTTATGCACCACAAGCTTGGAACAAACTGCCTGAAATGCTGAGGTCCGCCCCAACCCTGTTTTTATTTTTTTTAAATCAAGGTTGCCTTATCGTTGCACTTTTAGTTGCAGCCAGTATTTTATCGCCTTTATGAATTGTCTTTTTTTGGTTTGTTTTGTTTTTAATTATTATGTGTTGAATGTGAAGCACTTTGCCTCTGTGTCTTAAAATGTGCTATACAAATAAACTAGCCTTGAACCTTGAACACATCAAGAGGAAAAATGGCAAACAAATAATGACATTCATTCATGGGAAAAACATGAATACACTTTGATTTATGCAATGAGTTTGCATCACGTTTGATTAGCTGTATCTCTCAATTTTAAAGGTGAGTTAATTGAGGTTACAGGGTACATTTATCACGAGACCTCTTTTTTCCTTTAGCCCTTGTTGCTTGGAGCCATGGATATATTTGTTTCCAGGTTTTTATGATCTTAAAACCCAGTAAAATGGAGGCATTATAATTGTTGTTTGTGGTGTCAGAATTGGTAAATAGCAATGTCTTTTAAAACCTGTAGAACATATTTAAAATATATCAAAATGTCTACATGAGAAGTGAGATGGGAAGAAAGTGGCCCTGGATGTGATGACACGTTTATGTGCATCACTTATAAGAACCTCAACTGATTGTGTAATCTTTATTTTGGTAAGTCTTTGTTGGGTACTTTGTTGTTTGTGGCAGGAAACAGTAATATATCTTTGGTATCTATACCCACAATAACATTACATTAAACCAAAAAAATAATATAAATGAATTAGTGGAACCAGGTAATTGAATTGCACGTTGTTACTTTTGGTAAAAATGTGGTAAACTTTATAAAACATGTCTACACTGGAAGTGTCTCAAAATGCTGACGTGAGCATTATGAGCTGCTGAGTGATACTTTAGTTGGACACACCCAGTGACCCACACTGTCGGAAAGACATATTCTTTGGCTTTGAAGTATTACAGTGTGACTACAGTGTCTTTAGTAGGAGTGGTACCAATAACAGTTGTTTCTTTGTCTCATTTCCTACTCAGGATTGAGTAAGGACACCCCTCCACCTGAACCTGATCTGCCTGAATTTCCAACACATGGACCTCCACGATTCCAACCTGATGGTGAGGCAGGAGAAAGTGGCATAATTAGCTACAAATGAAAACAATGACATTTAAATCAGTTTTAGTAAAAATCTCTTTTAATTTATAGGTGACTTCAGTGACTGGACCACGAGCCTGGAAGTCCTCCCCTATGATATGAGTGGAATCCCAGAAGGTGCTGTGGTCTGTAAATTACCTCAATGCAGGTGAGTGTCTCCCTGTATCATATGTTAATCATGCAGATGTTTTTAACAGTGATTACCAATGATCGTAGACATCCAACTTCAATAGATTGAACTGGTGCATATAAAGCCATAATTAAAATAAATGGATTACATTACCAAGGTCAATCCAAACTTCCTCTTGTGGAAAAATGTTATTCTAAAAAGCTTCCAGATATTTGGGATAAAACTAAATGGCATTTGGTTTCTTAGACATACCTGCTCACTGTATAATTATTTCAGTGAAAGGTTATTTTATAGGCAAGCGGTTGACTTTTACTTTCTAGATGTTGCTTACTGTATGTGGTTGCTAATTAAGTGCAATTTATGACAATAAGTCAAGAATCATCAGAACTAAGCTGATATTTTCAAATAAAGTTAAAAAAAACTCTGATTTCTCTTTCCAGTTTGTCATGCATGTCTTTATTACAACACCACACAGGTTTTTGTTTATCTCCCCCCTAAATAAGTGGTAAATACTATAATTGTAAACGTAATGATTAATAATGAGCATGTTGTGATGTGACTCTTGTCTCTCTGGTCCTCAGCTGGTTCACCATGGAGCAGGTAGTGGACCTGAAGGCAGAGGGATTGTGGGATGAGCTGCTGGATGAGTTTCAGCCTGAAATCCTCATCCAAGACTGGTGGGTTGATGAGCACCACCACCCACCTCACCCACTTCACCCACTTCACCCACCCATGTGTGAATACTTATCACTGTGGTCTTATCAGCTTGTTATTACACATGAAGCTGACACTGTACTGTGTGTTTCAAAGTTAATCATACACAATGTGCCATTTAGGTTTCCCTCATGGAATGTTTGAATATGTTGGGCATGGACATAATGTCCTGCATGCAGTGTGTGTATTTGTGTAGATAATATATAGAAGATAGTGTTATGATATGACTAATTTACTAGTTTGTAGCATAAAAGTGCATATCTCTTTTGACAAATAAAATAGTTTGCTCGTAAACAAGCATAAATGTATACAATCATATAGGACTATTTAACATTTATTGTATATTTATTCTGCTGTACAAAGCCTGACTTTATTCACAAAGTAATGGGTAATATGCTGGGAGCAGGTCATTATCACCAAGGTCAAGTATCGATTACATACTTACTTAAAAGTCTAATAGATCATTTGAATTATTGATATAAACATTTTCATTTAATAATGAATGACAGAATATTGCTTCTGCTAATAAGAAAAAAAGAGCATGTTCTATACTGCTTCCGTTATACTAATACCAGATTACATTTCATGGAAGTCAGTTGGAAATCTATTGGTGATTGCAGACCTGTAGAATCAATTGTTATCCTTCTTTTATTCTATATCTGGCAGCAGTGGCAGCAATCAATGGGCTGCCACCTGTCAACTCTTATAAATGTGAGATGATTTCTTGATACAAAAAATGTAATTATCTGTATTTTGTTAGGTATGAGGAGAGTCAGCTGCATGCTTCCATCTACCAGCTGCAGGTGAAGTTACTGGGTGCTAACAAAAGCACAGTGATCTCAGAGCACAGTGTCAACCCCAGTGAGGACCTCAGCAACTACTCACACAACTGGAAGGAGGTGAGTCACTGGTTATAGTCCAATTTTCGAATAAAAATAAGCTCCTATGTCTTTTTCTAACCAATTTCTCTTAACCTCACTGGAAAACATCATAGGAAAAACTACAATTTTCAGTATATGAACTATTGAAACCATGTATACTTTAATGGTAGCCATCAGCCATGTATACTTTAATGGTAACCATGCATACTTTAATAGAATAAAATGGATGTTCGCACTCTACCTTAACCTTCTGTCCACTCATATTAATCCCACATCAAACCCAATTAGTTGTAGGATTGTATGAAAATATTGAAATAAAAGTTGCATGCGTGCCTTTTGCAATATATGCATTACTTGTTTGGCCTACACATTTACCATCTGAGCATGGTGATATAAAAAAATAGCTTAAGAAAAACCACCCAACTCAGTAAACACTGTGAAACTGTATTTGATAGTTTTACAGTTGCAAGGTTAATGTTCATAATTTGCGTTTTGGTTTAACATATTGTTGTACGTTCAAAAAATATATGAATTTTAGAAACATATGGCATAAGATAAAAATCCTTAATAAACACCGTCAATTACATGAACTGCGTTAGTTGGTCATTTAAAATCCCTTTCACTTTTGTAAAGGATGGTCCAGTGTTTCTTATGTTAATTGAGATATCAAAGGAAGCGTTGCAGCTCCTTCCCTGTCATCTAGAGAATTTAAATGGCTCTTATCATGGCTGCCACTTACTTCCTAATCTTTTCACTCCGTTAGGAACCTTCCTGAAAGAAAAACACGAATCCACTGAGTCCCCTGACAGGAAATAATCAGACTATATCTAAATGTTTCACTGTATGTCCCTGTGTTGGCCTGCAGGTGTCACATGTGTTCTCCGGCTATGGACCAGGGGTGAGATATGTCCACTTCCAGCACCGCCTGAAGAGCCAGTTCATGATGGAGTTCTACACCACGCTGTTCACCGGCAGCTCGGTGATGGTCAGACCAACCAAAACCAGCTCCTAGGCTGACTCCTCTGAAACTGTAAAGACTTAGTTGTTCGAATATTCCATGTAATCATCTATAAAGTAACAACACATCCAAATATTGTCTTTTACAAAAGTAAAATATTTTTGATTTGAATGTGCTTACACATTACAGAGTTTGCAATAATTAATAATGGATTGTGTTTAATAATTTTGCTAATTTATGCGTATTTTGTTCAATCAATTGTTTTATTTTGCATTCCCTTGCATTTCCAAAATAAAAGGCAAATGGAATTAAGTTTTTGTTTTTTTAGGACACCATACACTGTTGTGTGTAATGAAAAAACACATTTTTAACCTCACAGTTCATTTTATTTTTAACACTGAAACCTGTCTCTTAAAAATGATTGAAAAAGTCTAACTATATAAACCCTCTCAATGCACTCTCACTAACGTATTTTGTCGAAGGAAATTGGTGGGTTCTGTGTACATAATACATGACAGACTCACAGTTCATGTTACCTGTGGCTGAATTACCTAAGACTTGTGAATCAAGAGATATAGAGACTGGCCTTTGTCAAGGAATAAGACCACTTAGTTAGTAAAACATTAATAAGAGGTAGTTTAAGTAAACTCACTCTTTAAAAACTCATTCTATTTGACCATACAAGAAAATGTAGTCTATTGCAGGTTCTTCCATGTATTTTCTTTTTTGAAATTTCAGAAAGATTCTGGCATTAACATTATACTAATGTTGTACTGGACTTTTATTCAGTGTCATTAGCCTTAAGAAATAATTCGACAAATGCCCTTATGAATTAGCTATACACCATTGATAGAACAAAGTTTGGGTTCCAGATTGTGAAAACTCCATTTGACAGCATTATATTTAGCATTTAATAATGAATCACAAACTTTCATAACTTGGGCAACCACACAATTGTTCATATATCATGGCTCTAAAAATACAGCAAACAAATACTCAAAATGTAAAATACTTAAATATTCAAAGCATTACCTAATGATATGGATTAACCATTCGTAAAGATGTGAGTTACAACTTTAACTCTTTATGAAGCCTGTCTTCATGAAAGTAGCACTTACCAACAAAACAAGTTTTAATATTGATCATGTGATTTCCAACAAATCAAACACTGAACTACCGTTAGGTCCTAATAACCCCTAGTGGACGAATATCCTGATATTAGGCAATATATATCAAACTTGTTTGATCCTACTAACCCTTCTTTTAAAATTCAAACATTTTACACATTCAGGAAATAACATCTCAGTCCTCTCAGTGTAGCGTGGTCAAATACGGCCAAACTGTAAACCATGCTGCACAGTGGGGCAGAGTGAGTAATGAGAGAGCAGCTAAACGCAGTTTTGCAGTTGCGCACTTTCAAATGCGTGTGACGCCTTCAGGTGCTCTCAAAACCAACTCGGACGAGATGTTCATGAATAAATAATATCATAAACCATAAATAGCCCTACAGCACCTCACTGCTGGAACCTAAACTAGATGTTTGACCCTTAATTGTTACAACACTTTCAACCAACACACATTTCAGTTTTTTTCCCGGGTCATAAACGTGTAACTCAGCGACAACTAGCCGCTTTTCAACTTAATTATGTCCAAACTAGAAACTTCGGAGTAGACATTGAACGCAGCACATCATCACCCCGCGTGGGCTCGCAGCATCATCTCCGTTAGTTAACGGGAAAGTTCATTCTGTGAGTTCAGTTGTGTGTCGGACCGGGATAGTTTTACCGGGCGTGCGTTTCCAGACTTCCAGAAGCAATGCCAGGATTTGGTGGAGCTGTGCCATAAAGCCGAAGGTAAGAGACGGAGGGCCGGGGAGAGAGGAGCAGGTGCGGCGGGAGAACGGGCGTTTAGGGAGACTGCTAAAAAAACTCCACCCTCATGAGCTATCTGTAGTTTTGATTAATAGCAGCCCGATATCAAATACTGTATGTAGGCCTACATACATGGTCCCCACAACTCTATATCCTATGGACTTAACTACAGATTTCAAATACTACACTATTATCTGTGGCTTCTCAGAGTTAATAACGTTTTTTACGAAGTTAAATTTGGTCTAGGAAGGACCCTTTCACTTTTACCACATTACATGACACTAGCTGAGAGTAGCTTTTATCCCAAGCAAAATTGCAATTAACCATGAGAATACAAACTAAGAACAGCAACACATATAATACATTATCTCAATAAATATGGTGGGAAGTTTCACCAAAGAAATTCACATTCTTATATTATAATAATCAAGTTTATGAAATACTGTATACACATACAAGGAATTTGCTTTTGTGTACAATGGTTCATACATAAACACAGTAAGAGGTACCGCGTTGTGAAAAAGGAGCAAATATAGAACTATTATTACAACTATTTTACAATAAATTAAATTAAATGAATTGCTTACAAGAAAAATGAATATACACGTGTATACAACAAGTAAGACAATAAGAATATTTGTCAATTTACTCTAAAAAGGAAATATGTGCAGTATTTAAAATGTAAAGTGAAAGAGCAGTGCAGTTATAGTAGAGGTGGTATTGTGCAGAAATGTAAAAAGTATATAGAGAAAGGTTAAAATAGCAGTGTTACTGGCAGAGCTACTTGAAACACCTTATGGTAAAAATAAATGTGCACCAACATCTTCACCATATAGTAATATATGTAATGTTCTAATATTATGGTAATTTGTTCTCATGTCTACATCCACAACTGGAATAAGTAACATGTGGATCAGCACTGGAAACTGTACTAGTTATCCATCATGTGACATTTTGTTGATAACTAACCTTATTTCTGTCCTGTTTGGTTGTTCTGATAAATAGCATCATCTTATCTGGTTTGAGGAAGCATTTTAAACTGGATAAGGTGAATTGATGCTGCTTAGAAAAACCCATTAATTTTATTCTGAAAGATCACCTTGTTTTCTCCCTGAAATGTGTTGATAAGGTTGAACTTTAACTGACATTTAACTGACATGAAGCATCCTTAACTTAGCTGATTGGTTGGCTCATACAGTTTCCCACTTGCCCCCCTCTTGTGCTCATGTCAGCTGAGGTTGCCGCTGCCAACAGGCGTTTTAGGAGATGCTGATGTGTGGGACAGGAGGCGATGACTGCTGATACACCCCCAGTGCCAACCCTTTACATTTCATTACGCACATGATATCATTTTCAGATAAGCATCCAAAAAGGCACTATGATCACGCTGTTGGTTTTGCTGTCTTTCGCTCATGCATGATTTTGTGGCATACGCTCTTCTTTTGATAGGTCACTTATATTTACACATGTGGTGCTTAGGAATGAATAAGAATGAACACTACGGAACAATTACCTAACACACGAGTCAACAAAATAATGGCAAAACAAAAGCCAGGATTTGACAAAGAATAAGGAGAGTCATTGTCCTCTAACACAGAACTTATTTTAGTGCTTTTATCATTGTAAGATAAAAAGATGGCACTGTTGAAGTTGGACATATGACTCCTCGGGATGAAGATGTAATGGGAATTTTTTCGAAATACTTTGACATATAACCAAATCGATTAAGCAAGAAAATAATCTGCAGATTTATTCACAATATGAAGAATTGCTATTTGCAGTATCTGATACTTAGGACAGGCTTGTCCTGGTAGTTTCTCAGTACAAGGAAGACAATATGTTTAGAGGCTAGATCCCAGCCGTCCACCACTGGAGCTCACTGACACTTATCCTGTAATGCAACCCCCCCTCCCACGTATGTGTCGGCTCAAGTAAACCAATGCTGCAGCATCGAAATGCGCGCCATTACAGGTGCCACAGGACAAAGAGCCATACTACACCTCACATTTCGCTCATATTTCCCCTACGTTCATTCAGTCCAACTGTACAGCGCATCAGACTCCTAGTGAAACCTTTAAGGAAGTCAAAACCTATGGATGAATTACTGTTACTCATTTGGTCATAGCTTCATTATGCTACTACAATGAAACAAAAACAATAGTATCAGAGATAATGTAGTTATATTTCACAACTATCAGTCACTACATTGTTTCATTTCTGGTTGGATTACTTTGTGTGACAATCGTATACCGTGAGGCCAAAGCAATTATTTACCAGCCGCTCTGTGAGTCTGTGTGTGTGTGTGTGTGTGTGTGTGTGTGTGTGTGTGTGTGTGTGT
>CALSBZ010045371.1:803914-813529 GCA_943591055.1 Gobionotothen gibberifrons | reverse complement strand
TATCGGTATCGGTATCGGTTTCAAAAAACCAATATTGTGCATCCCTAGTAATAAGTAATGATTTTCAAACTTAATGAGTCATGTTAGAAAAATTATTCCATTTCAAAGATTGCTTCGTTTTTCAGACACGCAAACTCTTCAAGGATCACCAGTGGGGTCACTGCTGATGTATTTAATGTCGTAGAACAAAACGTGATCCGTCTCTTAAATTTGTGTCAAACACAGACCTTATTTCCAGCTATTTTCCAAAATCCTATGGAGAAATTCCATGGACCCTGAGACGAGGGAACCTGTAGTGTTAAAATGCTGTCTCACTTCCGGGTTTTAGGACTCGTCACTGCACCACTCTATAATCTCCACATATTAACACCACATTGTGATTTCTGAAGTGTACGTGCAGTTGCCAAAAGTATAAAAGCTAACGTTAGGCTCTATAAGAACTACATTGCAGTCGCATGGCCGTTAGCAACACTGCCGTTTTAAAGTCAACTATTATGCAAAATACACTCTTTCATGTATTTTATACATCAACATGTGTCCCCTCTCTCTGTGTAAAGAGATTCTGAAAGTTTCAGGGAAAAAGATTTGCTCACTTTTTGTCCTGATCCATTTATATAAAAACCTGTCTGAAAATGTGCTGATCAGATTTTGGCCACTTTATGATGTCATAACGATTTTTTGGGATTATGGGATGCTGCAATGATCTGTTTGGTGTTTGGAGCCAAACACTTCAGAGACATGTTTTGTATATATCTGAGACCTATTATAAAGTCATGAAAAATTGTACAATAGGGGACCTTTAAAACACATAAAAGCTTCAGACATTCATGAGTGGGTTATCTACTTTATGTTGTAGAACTAAATGTAAAAATTGAATTGAATTGAAAATGCTAACTCATTCCCTCGTTTCAGGACTTATTCCTGCACCACTCAATAGAGCAGTTCCCTCAAAGTGCGAGCAGCAGTGTTTGTTCCACTTTTTTACAATACACTACATTGTCACATATCCCTCCTCACAGCCTACACTATGTATTTTATGTTCTGTGTGTTTCTCACAGTATCCTGAATATTGCATGGTGTCCCTGTCTGTGAGTTCATGCTGAAGCTGAGACCGCTGTTCCTTCTAAGGTGACAGGCTGCCAGTGGCTGGGCACAGTGTCTCAGGTAATGGAAACCTCAGGAGCTGCTGTCTGCTGGCTGTCAGTTGTCTCCTGAAGCCTTTCTGTCCAGCTCACCTCGGCCCCCTGCAGCCTCTCTGTCCCCCCACTTCTTCCTTTACAGTGAGTGAGCCCGCCTGAGGCACACATGGAGAAATCTTAGGAAGAGGAAGTGTTAGGTTTTTCAGCAGGGGCAGAATGACTCAAAGGGGTGATACGAGAGCCCAGAATGGGTTAGGGATGTCAAATGGATTATTTACCCCTAAATTAAAGTTATAAGAGAAGAATTACCCCGATATCTCTAGTGTCTCTAGTGTCAAACTCAAGGCCCGGGGGCCAAATCAGGCCCTTGGTGGATTTAATTTCGGCCCGCAGGATAATTTTTAATTACTATTACTGTAGATCTGGCCGCCGGTATATTGCACGCACACCTTCACTCCATCCTGAGGGTCTCCTCAGCTCAGAGCCTGACCCCAAACATTGATGACCTTGCACCCAAGATGAGATGCCAAGTATCTGCTTGAACTAGCATCACAGAGCAGCACACTGAGTTTACATGGATGTTTCCTTCTACACTTTTCTCTCACGACAACAGGGCATGTTTGGTTTTCTCTTTGAGGGAAATAGCTTTTTTGAAGCTGTTGTTGGCCTGTGGAGAAATGTAATCATAAGAAATGACTCAGATAGACTGCAGATAGAGCCATAAGAAATGAATGCAACTGATTATTTAATGTTGTTTTTATAGGCAATAATTTAAGCTTTGTTAGTTCCAGGTTTAATATGTGCAATAAGTTCATTTCAATAAGTTTTGCAATAAACATTGAACCAGTCCGACCCTCGACTAGTACCAATCTTTAAAATGTTGGCCCACTGTGTATTTCAGTTTGACACCCCTGCTCTAGTGGATTGTTCTTAAATTTCACGGTATGTAATTTAATCTACAATCACTCTTATATATATAATATAATCCTGTGAGATAATGTAATATTATGTTATATCTTTATTTAGTGAGATACATAGAGATGCAATCAAATGCAATATATGATTAAACGTACAAGAATAATAAAAACAGGCTTATTTAAATAGCATAAACATTAAAAAAGGATGAGAATACACACTCACACCCAGTGTGTTAGTTGCTTCTGGATTGCCTGTTGCATCTGGATCATGAATTGTTGCGCCCTCATTTTTTAAATCTTTATTGTTGTTGTTGGCGGCACCTGCATGCTATTTGACATATTCCTGGATCCATCTTTTTCATATACCTCACATATTTTTGTCATATGGATTGTCTATGTTTTTATTTTGTTATGGTTTTTTTCTTTAACAAGAAGCCCGCTGCGACAAATTCTCCTTTTGTGGTATTCGGCTATATATAAAACTTGATTGATGGACATCTAAAAACGATATACTTCATTATATTAGTAGGTATTGAGTTTTTCAGTACACATTTATAATGAATGCTGTAGTTTGCAGTGGTGATGATTGCATTTTTGTTTTGGCCTATTGGAGACTGTAGGTGCAAAAACCAGACAGCAAACACACAGTTTCCCACAAGTTTTAAAAAGTAAAGTCATCATTGAAAATTCACCATTGGACTGTACATGAACCAGAGAAACGGAGCTGAACCGGGGTGACTGAAAGTAGATCACTGTACCTGAGGAACTGTGCCGTAAACTAAGCCTCGTGCTCAGCCAAGCTTGCACTATTGCAGTCCAGATTGATGGTAATAAATAATTTCTTATTATTAATTAAATAGACGGATACTGATTGGAACAGTGTAGTTAATTAATGCGACTTCACTCATGGCAGAGTTATGGTAAAGCTCGTTGAGAGTGTAACCTGGTTCAAAGGTAACATTTTGAAAAGTTCACTACATGGAATTTAGACAGGGGCGGCGGGTACTGTAGGCTAGGGAAGGCTAAGCCTTCCCAAATCTTTTTGTCACTGCATCCTGGTAAAATAAAAATATAATGTTTGTGTCTTTTACATTAGCGCTTCTATGCAGCCACCTGTGGCTGGTTATCAACTCGGTAAATCAAGCCAGGGTTTCTTTCTCCAGCTGAGAGCGCATTCACGTGAAAGGGGCGGGGTTAGCTACATTTGACCACGTTTGATCACAAACAGGGACAAGTGTACTGACAGCGCAGCGTCATACTTCATTAATGAAAAGTAAATTCATATTAGACAAATATGAACTTTAACCATCCATGACTTAAACATATAATCCAGGATACAAGCCACATAGTTGCACCTGCAAGGAGAATACAGAACAACTGGTTAAAAAAGAAATAAACTACAGAGTGTTTGAAAGCGTACAACAGTTTTATGATACTGCCCCATCTAAGACACGAGTGGATCTGACTTTAATTACATTTGAGTTGAGTGTTTCGTCAACCTAATGTGTTGCTTAAAATAATACTTCTGCATACAGTAGCCTATGTGACAATGTGAGTGTTGCACGGCCAGATACGGCTCAAGAAGCTGACTCAGATAAGGAAATATATGATGACACAGCAGCTTATTGGGTTATGGTTAAATAAATGGCAAAGATATGTAGAAAATAAACGCATTTAAGATACGTTCAAAACAAACGTAACGTCGAAGAAAATTGTAGAAAAAAAACGTATTTGACATACGTTCATAACAAACGTAACGTGGGAGTATCATATGCACGCAAAAACTGACTTCTGAGTATCTATTGCACGACTTTGCAAAGTCGTGTCATTTGTACGCATTCTGGTGAGATCAGGCTGGATATATGATATTATTAGGGCCGGGACTTTAACGCGTTAATTAAGATAAATTAATTACACAAAAATTAACGCGTTAAAAAAATTAACGCGTTAAAAAAATTAACGCATTCTAATCGCACTTATTTTTGCACCGCGGAACGTTTCTCACTGGATGAGTTTCAGGCGTACCGATTATACTGGAGCACCAACTAACGTGCATGACTTCAGACAACAACAAACCACAGTGAACAATTCAAACATGAACGAAGAAGCTGATGAGACCGCTTTGGTTGGGACATTTTGTTTTAAAAGACGGACGGATGGAAGCGTCGATAAGAGCACGGTTGTGTGCAAATTATGCAAAAAGGAATTAATTCGCATATCACCGCAGCACATCAAGCCTCAAGTATCACCTCAATGCAAAACATATAGCAGCTAGCGTGGAAGCTAGCGTGGACGTTAGCCCGACCCCGAGTACAAGGAGGACCCACACTCAACCAGATGACTGGTTTCAGGGCCAGGATAACTAAGTCCACATCTGAACAAATAACCAACTCCCTGGCTCACTGGATTGCACTCGACTGTAGACCACTTGGAGTGGTAGAAGATAAGGGGCTGCAAAAAACTGTTGGTAAATCAACAAAGTCTGTTATGGCCTCTGAAGCAACAGAGAGATGTTTTCTAATAGTCAGGGTTTCCAATGTTCTGAATGTACTTGAAAGTATTGTGTTTTACTTCAAAACAAAGTGTTATAGTTTACAGAAGGTCTACCTACCTATAGGCTACCTGAATCTCTGAAATGTACTATATTCCTAAATATGCTATTGCTACACTTTATGGCAAAAATTGCACTTTTCTGTTGGTCTTGGTTAAGTACCACCTTGAAAAAAAATAAACAATGTTTTGTTGCTTAAGCTTATGTATTCAGTCATTATTCAATGGTATACTAAAATCCATGTGAAAAAAATTGCTTCTCACTGTTCTCAGGTCAAATATTTATATGCGATTAAAAATGCGATTAATTTCGATTAATTAATTACAAAGCCTCTAATTAATTAGTTTAATTTTTTTAATCGAGTCCCGGCCCTAGATATTATATGATCGATGATCTTATTGATGATGTGAATGATAAGTGCGACACGTCGGCGTCTTCTCTGCATACAGCAGTTTAAACTGTATTTCCTTTATCCTGTAATATGACTTGATAGATTTAAACTCCGCACACTGAGCTCTGATTGGTCAGTACGCGGTGCTTTCACGCCAGAGGCGGGCAGCGTCAGGTAAAAAAAGTTATTTAGCCTTCCCAAACCTGAGCCTCACGCGCCACCTATGAATTTAGAGCATATTTGTAATTAATAAAATGCCTCTACAATAGGGCTGTCCCGAATACCATTGTTCGGGCTCCGGATATTCAGTAGTAATCAGTAATAGTTAAATATTCGCTGCTGATAACTATTGCTATGGAAACAACGTGACCGAGATTAACGGAGAAAAGTAATATCTACATATAAAGACGGAGAAAGTAAACAATAAAGTTTATGGTTAAGTGTTAGCACGCCCCGAAGAGGCACAAGCTCTTACGTTGATATTGGAGATTTCAATCAATTCAATTTTCAAAAAAACGAAATAAATAAATAAATACGAATAACGAAATTGAAACCCGAATAGTAGCTACTCCAACGAACGGATATTCGGATATTCGGGTACAGCCCTACTCTACAAAGCTCTCAACAAATGGCGACAGCTAGGCTTTTGGCTAGCAGCTAACGGTGCTAACAGAGGAAACAGTACTGAAAGAGCTAGTGCTTACCTGAGGGGAAACCGAAAGGTATCGTCATTCCTTCTCCTATGACTATTTTAAATTTGACAATTCATTAAGTTCCTGGGATTATAGAGTTTCATTTTTCAAAATAAATATTCTCTGTTTTTTATTCTTTCTATCTCTGACAGAAGGGAGACATTCTGACAATTCATAACCTGGATATCATTATAATCAACTCTGGCTTTTAGTTATTCTTTCCAATGTTCTAAATAGCTTTCCTTTCATTTTGTTATAATGAGTTGTACTCTGATTGGTGTTTTGATGGCAGTCTTGCTCTAAGACCGCTCACTGTTTCTGAGGGGGGGCAGTTAGCCTCAACATCAGCTGACATAGGGGCTCTGTATACTGGGACCATCTCTTAACTTTGGAGGGCTTGTTTTTGGACACTTATTATAAATAGGGATCTGCCTAATTTTGCTATACATGCATCTGTTTTTTCTGTAAACGCGTCAAATATATCTGCAGCTTTCTGCATGTAAACATTCTGTTGGATGTTCGTGCCAGCAAATGAGCTATAATGAATGATAGACCCAGACAGCACCATGGGCCGGATGTCACAATTGGAGATGGAAATGGTTAAATAGTCTCATACCTCCTGATGCTGTTATTGTTATTGTATAACTCACGCTTTGGTCAATTTGATGGTTACTTATGAAAAACTATTTCCTGCCAGGGCCCAGTTGTCACAGTACGTTTCTACTATGTCCAGCTGTTGTTGTAGTAGTTAATTAGGAGACAATATAACAAGGTTATTAACATAAAACAGACACTTCAACATTCTATTAAGAAAGATTAAGGCCAAGAGAAGCACATTGATCTTATTTATATATACGTTAAATAAAGATGGACTAAAATGTCAACACTGGCAAACACCTGTTCTTTTGGTGAATAATTTGATTTGTTTGTCTCCAATTTTAACAATTTCCCTCCTTGATCCTCTCTGTTTCTGGGGCCAAGTATCCAACAAGCATGCAGCTCTTTTACATCAATATGCCGTCATGTCTGAATGAAGCTACAATTCATATATCAGTGTTATTAAACCGTGTCTGAGAAGAACTAATGCTGTAATGTAAATTACACCCTGGGAAATCCAACTGAGAAACCAACCTAGGCTGAGCTAGGGATGATTTTAGGAAAGCCACAGTAACTGGGTGGATCTGATGTTTAATGTGTAATCTGATGTGCACACTCGCTAAAATGTAAGTGAATTGTTACACTCACTCCTGTACCCAGTGACTAACATAACTTGTGTGTGTGACATGTTTTAAACTTGTGTAAACATTTGCAGAGACGGTGCTCTTTGGATAAACACTTAGCAGTTAACTTGATGACTCTTTAACAAACGCTGGTTCACACTGCATAAGGTGTCCAAGATGTAGGGAATGTGTGTGTACAACTCTCCAAATGTTGTATTGATTCATTTGAAAAGGCTAATACTTGTCGTCTACGGCTTCTTGTTGAAAGAGACATAACTAAAAAGGGGGAAACAATTTAAGAAAAGATGTGGCACAGTGTGGGGATTTGAAGTTAATATATGTGACATAAGGTAATGTTAACACAATCCAGCAAAAATGTGAGGAAGGAAAACAGAACAGTGTTTGTTTACAATGAAGATACCTTTAATGCCACATTAGTGGTTTGGCCCAGTCTGTGTCTGTGTGGCCCGCTGGATTATCTTACACTCTGATTCATCAGGTTCATTGATCGGCCCATAGCCGCAAGCCTGCTTTACTTATTTAAGAGAAGGATCGCTTTCCTTCCTTATCTTTAACTGCAAAAAAAGCGTCTGTTTAACTGTCTTGATTTGTGTCTAACTGGAACAGACATTGCTGCGTCTTAATGAATGTGTTTGAATGCCAGCAGTGGATGGATGCCAGCAGGTCTCTCAACTACACATTGAACCTTTAAAGGAAACAAAGGAGAGGCTAAGGCCTTGTTAGCCCTATCTGTGGCACCAGAAGAATTATTTAAAGCTTCAATAATCAATATTTTTTACAATGAATCAAAAAATAAACCACAGACAGTTATGTGGTTAAGCATTTATCATCTCATTGCCTTCGTTTGACGGCTGTTCTCATCAAGTAGCAGGCAGGTTTTTCAGTGAAATAGCCTAAATGATCCCTCTGTAAATACCTGACAAGCACCTTCACTTCCCAATTCACACACCTCACACCTTGACTCTTTAGGATATATAAGGTAAAAGGAGAAAAGGTTAAGACAACGCTGTGGACGGCAATTGAGTCACTCAGGTCCTGTGTACATTAACCCTTGTGTTTGTAGAGAGCTTCAGTAATGCTACACTCTCTGAATTCTTGCATGGGGCCTTACTGGGTGATTGAGTCTTTAAGATTGAGTAGAAACGCACACTTTGATTGGCCCCCTGTGAAATTGATACATGGTATTTCATTGGTTTACCTGTGCATAGAGCTTACATCCTGGAAAGGTGATCTTTGTCAGTGTTAATGTTCAAGCCAAGTTCTTCCTGTGGGTGATGGGTTGCTGATGGAACGGTTGTGTGAGTGTGTGACACATTTCAGGTCTTTTTTTTTCACAGACAAATAATGCTTAGGTTACATCTTATTTCAAATGTAACCAAAGCTGAAAGAAGGTGGATTAAATCGCAAGGGTTGTACGTGAACATTTAGAAGTAGCCACTTGTTTTCTATGTTTAAAATACTTTGATAATATTGATCCGAAGTTCTTTTAAGAATTCTTATTTTACTATCTATTTGGGAAATTATTCTTGTTTACGTTTTGTAGATAATCAGATTCAGTACATTCAATGACAAAGCAGACAGATATTGCATGATCACCTTGTGTCATGTTTACAATGCACATCATTAACATTAGGTCTGTCAGTTCAAGATATAACCAAGTTAGTCAATGAAAGATGCGCACTAGGCCAAAATGACTCAACTTTCAGGTTTAATATTACCCCAGTATTCTCTGGCCCAAGTCCCCAGGAAGTGAGTAAAACACAGATGTGCATGCTCTATGGGCCCAGATACGAGTTATAGAGGCAGGCCATTTTGGCTTCATGCACCACTAAGCAACTTTCATACGTAGGAATGAACGGGGCCCCGCCCCCAACGCTGTGTCCAGTTCTCTTTATACATCAATGCTCTGAACCTTCAGGTCATCGTCTGCACCCAGTGGGCCAATAGGCCTTCTTAAGCCCCGCCTCCCATCTCCCAAAAAAGCATACACTGATTTACAGACGTGTCTTTTCCAATGTCAGATAGTCAAATAGGAAACATTTAGTTTTCTGCCCTATGGCATCATGTGACTGACACAGAAGTTGTTAATCCATGGTTTGGCCCCTACGAAAAGTAGCAAAAAAAACCTGCCCCTTTAAATAAACAAAAAACAGAACAATTAACTGCTCTCTGAAAAGAACAGAGCCCATAATTTTCAATGAGCCGTAATTCACATCACTACTTTAAAGGGAATGATTGTAAGTCACTGTGTGTCACTAATATTCTTGTACGTTAAACATCAGAAGCAAATGTATTTCCTATTTATTTATGCTTGATCAAATAATCAGTGTTTCACCCTAACACCTGAGTTTTTGGCTTGTGAAAAGCAGCATCCTGACACTAACCGACTTTCAGGGTACAGGAAATATTAAACTGTAAAAGGTGCTAACTCCCCTTTTTGTGGCAGTCCTATCAGTGTAAGATGACCCCAGGCAATCACTTATCAGTGGTGGTGAGAGATGTGGAAGTGTCAGATGCAGAAAGAGGAGAGAAGCTTTCACCCTGCTCACTGTTCCAGTGTGCTGAGAGGACAAGGAGACATGTCAACAACCCTCAACCCCCTTCTACCACGCATCAGAAAGGCTGTTCTTCATGTCCTTTACCACCCTCAACTTTATACATGAACATGGTTGACTTTTAATGGG
>CALSBZ010045371.1:698914-798914 GCA_943591055.1 Gobionotothen gibberifrons | reverse complement strand
AAAGCTAACGGGGAAACCACGGTGACCACAGTGAGAGTCTGGAACGAGACCGTGTCCAACCTCACTCTCATGGCCCTGGGCTCCTCGGCCCCTGAGATCCTCCTCTCTCTTATTGAGGTACACACCGCCGTTCACATCCCTGTTGTCTTTGAGTTTGTCTTTAAAAATATATGAAATGTCACTTTCTTACATGAATGCACTGCTAAGAATAACACAACAAATCAATGACTTGTAGTTGTGTATTTTACATTTATCAATGAACAAATGAATACAATATTTAATACTGTTAGTGAATAAAAATGAGGGTAAACTCAAGGCACAGTAATATGTTAATTATTAGGGATTGCAACAACCAATGTGAAGAAAACATATTTCACATGTATCAGGGCTGTCAACGTTAACACATTAACGCTTGCAATTATTCTTGAAAACTTCAATCAGATTACCAAAACGGGGCAAGCTTTCTCCCGTAATCCCAGCACAGATTCTTTACCTGTGTGATTACATGGTAAAGAATGACTGAGGACATATCCCCGGTGTGATGAAAACTAGCTTAAGCTTCCAGATGGAACTTTAGATGAAAGAAAAATTGTGAGCACTTTAACAAACAAGCTGTTCATTAATTACCGGCAAATGTTACTTTTTTGGTAATTTGTGGAATTCATGTGAATTATTATTAAGACTAAGAAATAAACTAAGCTGAGATGTTATAATAAAGGTAATACACCCTCTTATATATCTTAACAGTTTTTTAATGCATTTCTTTATTGCATCACCACACGTGTATTGTGATTAACTTAATTAAAAATGTTAACCGATTGACACATCTAATGTTTATACATTGGTTTATTTCAGCTAATACATTAATATTCTCTATACTGTCTCTAATATAGTTAATTTTCAGTTGTTTGTTATATACTCAAAAAATGTAATATACATTTCAAAGTAGCCCTCTTTTATAATTATATTGTGTTGTTTTGGTTGTTTTAAGGGTATTGGGGATTCCGTTTCAGTTAGAATTAAAATAAGAAATGTTTGATCTATGTGACGTTCTTCTTTGTCTTTAAATGTTGACAGGTGATCGGGCACAACTTTGATGCAGGGGTGCTTGGGCCGAGCACCATAGTGGGCAGCGCTGCCTTCAACATGTTTGTGATCATCGGTATCTGTGTGTGGGTGATCCCGAACGGAGAGTCTCGCAAGATCAAACACCTGCGGGTGTTTTTTATCACGGCCTTCTGGAGTATTTTTGCCTACATTTGGCTCTACCTCATACTGGCTGTCATCTCACCTGGGATCGTGGAGGTTGGTTCAGATGAATATATATATAAATCCATTTCTAATAAATCAAGTGTGTAAACAGGTAATGCTCATGGTGCCTGTATTGCAGGTGTGGGAGGCCATAGTCACACTGCTCTATTTTCCGGTGTGTGTGGTCTTGGCTTGGATCGCTGACCGTCGCCTACTCTTCTACAAATACATGCACAAGCGTTACCGCGCCGACAAGAGGCACGGCATTGTTGTGGAAATGGAAGGTGACCTTGAGCCCAAGGGCATTGACATGATCATGGATGGAAAGTTGTCGGACGGTGCTTCATGTGCCGGAAACTCTTCCAGTGTCTCTGTGCAGACAGGCAATGAGCTGGACCAGAGCAAAGACGAGGTGAGACACGTGGGAGAAAAGCTGCTGGAGACACACATTGCTAGACTGGAGAGTAAATGGTGTAAAAATCATCAAAGTAATTCATAAAAAAGTAATAATAGCACCTTAATATACAAAATGGTTGTTTTCTTCATTTTAGCTTGGGAACATATTTTCTTTAAGTGGCGGGAATTATCCTGAAGTATTTTAAAAGTCTTTTAAAAGAAGGAAGACACTGTCAGGCCCACTAGTGTATCATGTTTTCTAACTTTTAAGATACTTAATTTGATTTTAAGGGGAATTTCAGGTTTCCTTTGAGCTAATACCAGCAGGGGTCTGACTGTCAGGACTGCAGACAATTAGGTGCTTCCAAAGTTTATCTTAATAAAAAGACGTTCCTTAGTCTGCAAGAAGGAACGGCAGGTCTTTTCATAATAAAATATTACCTCAAGAAACACCAATACTTTTGTCAAAATAAACTAAGCCATCACAATCAGAATTCTACATTTTTCCCTGTAAACATTTGGTTTTGTGACAGATTCTCAATATAAATAAGAAAAAAGCTGAATAAAATGCATATTATTATATTTTGCCAAACGTACTCCTTTAAAATAATTGTGCATTATTTCCCTCTCTTTGATAGGTGGTCCGCATCCTGAAGGACCTGAAGGAGAAGCACCCAGACAAAGACCTGGACCAGCTGATTGAGATGGCCAACTACTCGGCCCTGGTCCACCAGAAGAAGAGCCGCGCCTTCTACCGAGTCCAGGCCACGCGCCTGATGATTGGTGCCGGCAACGTATTAAGGAAACACGCTGCCGAGCACTCACGGCGCAGAGCAGGCCAGGATGCTGACAAGGCCACATGCTCGCACATTTGTTTTGAAAGTGCACAGTTCCAGTGCACAGAGAACTGCGGCTCTCTGAGCATCGGGGTGATCCTTGAGGGGGGGACGGGCCAGAACACTTTCTATGTGGACTACTGTACAGAAAACGGCTCCGCTAATGCTGGGGCAGACTATGACTTCACTAAGGGAACACTGATGTTTAAGCCAGGGGAGGGCCGCAAGGAGATCAAGGTGAGCACGGGGAAAGGGGACTGTTTTTAAACGTTGTGTTCTTTTTGTCTTGCCTTTTGCACCCATGAAGAGTGAGCAGAGGTGGGAGAAGAACTCAGATCTTGTACTTAAGTAAAAGTAGAAATGATAGAGTGTAGAATACTCTGTTACATGTACAGTACAAGTAAATGTCCTGATTTCAAAATGTTACTTATGTAAAAGTACAAAAGTATTAGCATCTAAATATACTTAAAGTACTTATCATTCAAATTGGTAATTTTAAGAATAATATATATGATATGTTCTGATTATAATTATTGATGCATTAAAGTGTTCTCAAAGCTGGTAAAGATGCAGCTAGTTTTAAAGACTTTGTATACCGTTTATTTTAATTGTATATTTGTAGACGATTTACCTCTGAATTGTGGTGGAGTAGAAATGCAAAGTAGCATAACATGGAAATACTCAAGTAAAGTATAAGTATCTCAACATTGTACTTAAGTACAGTACAGTGACTATACTCTGTTCTCTCCAGGTGGGCATCTTGGACGATGACGTCTTTGAGGAGGACGAGCACTTCTTTGTGCGTCTTCAGAACCTGAGGTTAGAGGAAGGTGGAGGTGAAGGGACAGGAACTCCACCACAGGCCAGGCTGGTGGAGCCCCTGCAGGCCACCATCACTATCTTGGATGATGACCATGCTGGCATCTTCACCTTCGGCCAGCGCGTGCTGCGGGTCAGTGAGAGCACCGGCACGCTGAAAGTGACGGTGGTGAGGAACTCTGGCTCCAGGGGGACCGTCAGTGTGCCGTACCGTACGGAGGAAGGCAGTGCCAAGGCGGGGGTGGACTACGAGGAGGCCAGAGGAGAGGTGGAGTTCACCAATGAGCAGACCAGGTAAGGCCCAGTCAGAAGTGTTCACTCACATCAAAGCCCATTGGCTTCTCTGTGCCACAAATACATAGTTACATTTTTAAAAGCAAAATGATTTCCTAAACATTTAGTTCTGGTAGTTTTTAGACAGAAGCAAATGTGTTGAAGATCTGGTGCCCTGGTGAGTGTTTCAGGAAGTATGAGTATGTGAGATCGACTCAAAATGAACTATAGGATGTGAAGAAGAAGAAACCCTTAACAAAATTCAGGTTTCCAACTTTGAATGAAACTGTAACTTGTTTGTTTTTATCTTTGTTTTATCAGACACTCTCGTTGAGATTAGGTTATCTTAAACATTCACAAGAACCCAAACAGCAAAACAGAGACAACACAACTAGATGGAGTTAAAAACCTGAGATAAAGCTGTTGCATCTCCCAGTGGACTGCAGGGCTCGAGTTAGAGAGTAGATTGCAGTTCCTCCCATTTCAAATGTGAAAATGTGAAACCAGTTCTGACAACATTACAGCATGCAGTACAGGTATCTAATGTTAAGTGGTTACTAGAAGTTGTACTGTTGTTACTAGATTCAAAGAAAGACAGAGATGTGAGGTCTTTTGGTTGCTTTAATGTAGGTATAGTTGCTTGTTTAAAACGCATTTTGCTGCATTTTCTGAAACTGAAATATGGTCTGACAGCCTCTGATACTTGGTCATTATGAACACAAACACATGAGGCAATGCCAAGAAAACTGCACACAGGGAAATCTATTTTGTTATTAGCTAAATTAAATACAAAATAAATCAAATGTATTGATTCAGTTTCATCTGTGATAAATACCAGTAGACTAATCAATGTTTTAATCAGTGTTCTATTAGCTACAATAGACCAGGAGTGTTAAACGGACTGCACCAAATCATCAATCAGCCCTAACAACATTCCATAGGCAAGTAGACATCACACTGATTCAAATGGCAGGGAAGTATACTGTATATGTATGCCACCTGCACATTTATGGAAGGTTCATTTTTCAGAACTTAGATACAAAAAATACACACAACTTGATAGGAGGAAAGATAAAGATAAAAAGGAATATATTCCCTCGATTGGTCCGAACCAGGTTATGTCTGCAGCATACGTCGCTGATCTAGCCAGGCTAAAAGAGAACCTCGCTTACACATTGATCCGGCTTCACAGTACACCCCTCAGTAGTACTCACGCACAGCTCGCTCAGTGCTTTTATATTGATACTACTTTAAACGATTAGTGCTTCTAAGGAAGGGGCACCTGACCCTCAGCGGAGGATTACCAGGAGGAGGAGGTCCTATTGGACCACTTGACACCTAAAGATAATGCCGTCCCTGATCAGGTGTGGGGAACCTCCAGTCACCCATGTTAACTGACAGATCCTTTTCCCATTAAACTTTCAGGTTATATAAGCTGTGTTTGCACATGGTCTAATTGTACACTTAGTGAAAGACTCTGTTATGTAACATGGCCAATGAATGGATGCGTTACAGTCAAGTTCATTAGACTCCTGCGGGGACCATTAAGCTATGTGTGTATTGATACTCTCCTTTCATTTTGTCAGGAATTCCTTTTTCATTTTCCTCAAATGAACTTAATAGACATTGGTTAACCAAAGTCATTATGTTCAGCGCCATTTCATTGGCACACTGAGGAGTAATAGCACACTATGTCTAAGCATGAATTATTTAAAGGCCCATTGTGATGAATTATTGAGCTCACTTCAATTTGTGATGTGATTTAGATGGTAGAGCAAATGTTAAAGATGTGGAGGTATTGTGTATCAACTGTATGCACTTCATGCTTCGTAGTAGTTATGGCTTCTTTCTTTGAATAAAATGTATGCATGCTTTCATATCTCCAGTCAGGTCTTACAGGTGCGCATTATAAATGTGGCGGAGTACGAGAAGCAGGAGAACTTCTTCATCGTGCTGGAGGACCCAAAATGGTTGAAGCGGGGCCTCTCTGGTAAATGTTACTAAAACTAAAATCTAAAATGTTTGGCACCTGCATCAGAGTAACTGACTGCATTTTAGATGTTCTCAGAGCACGCTAATGTACCCTGCCCTGATACTAGTGTTCTTATATTGTAATAAATCAGTGTCTGTCTTTCTTCACAGCCCTGCTGCTTAACCAGGGTAAGATAGCTTGGGTGTTAAAGGTGCAATGTGCAGCATTTATAAAAACCAGCATATTCAAATTAGCCAATAACCAAAAATCTCTTATTTTGTCTTAAAGGGGACCTATTGTGCAAAATCCATTTTTTCATGTCTTTTAAACATCAGCATGTGTCCCCTCTGTGTAAAGAGATTCTGACATTTTCAGGGAAAAAATTCAGAATCCCCCCCCCCCCCATAATATATTGAGGAAACACAGTATAATAGGGGACCTTTAATGGAGCACTTTTAATAATATTAATCAGCAGTGAAGTTAGAGTGTGTTTCTTTAAAATAATTACATAAAACAACCACCCTTAAAAACAGCAGATCTCCTGGCCATACTTTTACACTTAGCATATCAATTATTTGAATATTGCAGAAAATAAGATCTGTGGCAAACACACCGTTATGATACTTTCAAGCTCTGTTCAGCAGGATAATGTAATCGTCTGAAGTATAAAGCCAATGTTAAGCTATAAATGAACTACATGAAAGTTGCATGGCTGTGCACTGCCTCTGCTAAGCTAAGGGCGGACAAAGACCACAGGTGGTTGGAGTAGGCCCTTCTACCGTGGCTGGCTCCAGCTGGTGATCAGGGGCCTGATTTATAAACGGTGCGTACGCTCAAAAGATGGCGTACACCAGTTTCTAAGCGATGTTTGCGATTTATAAAAAACAAACTTGACGGGAAAACGTGCGGTCCTCCACGCAAACTCTGACCCATGCGTACGCACTACGCACAACAACGGGAGAGACGAGAAACTGCGACACCGTTGGCAGAAGGAAGAATGGAGAGAAATATGTGGAAATAATACCATAAATAAAAAGGTTACCTCTCATTTATCATATATGAAGAATTCATTTTCACAAATGGATTAAAGCCAATCTTAAAATGATTTAACAAACGCCTGTTTGAGACTCCTCAGTGCACACAAAAACATAACTGGGAGAAATAAATAAATACTGTTATTTAAAACCACCTCGAATATGTTGTGTTAATGTTATAAATGTTTTCTCATAAATGATGCGGTAAGCAGGAGGACAGAATTACGTCTAAACTGACGCCGTTTTGCATTTCTATTGGTTGTAGATACGAGCATGGTTTTATATACTATCATGTTTCATCAAGTTTTATGCCGTTTGCTAAGACTTGATAAGTCGCTCATAAAACACAGGAGGTATGGAAACTAAGAGCACCATATATTTGGTAGATTTGGCAGCTGACATAACACAACACATTAGTTTTATTTCCTTTAACTGGTGGATATAGAGTTGCTGCGGGGGGGGGGGGTTAAGATGCACAGGCTGCAGTGGAGACGCTGCGCACAGCTGATCGACAGCTGGAACACAAACCACCAGATAAAAAAATAAACATGAATTGACTCCACTCCGCAGTGACCCCCCGACAGTTTCTCATCATGGGGGGGTCTCCTGTCCCCGGCACAAACACACTGACACACTGCCTGAGGAAGGTTATGTGTATTGTGTCATTAACATTTTTTCGGACCACTTATTTATTTATTTTGGTGACGATCCGACCTTCATGACAGGTCGGATTCATGACAAACAACATCCACCAAAACAATGATTTATCTCCACCTCCCCAAAATAACCAACATCTGGCACGGTGTGAGGTGTCTTTTTGAGCTGTTCTGTCGTCATGTCCTGCGATCTTCTTCATGCAGTCAGTCAAAATGAATATTAATACGGGCCGTTTCTTTGACTATTTAGAGGCAAATATGAGCGTTACGTGAAGCCCGCAAAAGCTGCGCCGCATTTCGAGTTGATTGTGATTTATAAAGGGAAACCGTTACGTTACGCATTGTTTTATGAATCGGAAAATGTCTGTGCGTATTTATTTGCTTTGTCCTACGTAAGTAACATTCCCACGTGAATCCTACGCAAGGCTTTATAAATGAGGCCCCAGAGCTTAAGTGCAATATTTACATGGAGGTATGCATCGGAATTATAAACAAGTTTTCTTTGTAATTGGTACCCTACTGGTTTACACTTTTAAATGATCCCCTGAGCAGAAACTCACAGGCATAGCTAGCTGTCTATTTCACCTAACAAGCTTAGCAATTCATGTGCTTTGAGTCATAGATTGGACATTTTAGAGTTAAGTCAATGACTGAGGTGTGAGTCGGTGAAGAAAATTGCCTAAATTCCTCTTGGCCACTCCAGTTCAACAGGAAGTTCACAATATCAGTGAAGCAAGACGTTCTGTAAATGCCACATGCAGCACCTTTACAAATGTTTGAAAGTGTGTGTGAAGTGCGGAATGTATTTATCTCTTAATGCTTGAGGTTTTGGCCTGTGCTATTGGCTGAGGTTAAGGATATGTGTGTGTTTTGTAAATTACACAATAAATACAATAAATATACATGATACTTACATCTCTGTGCTCCCTGAAAGGCAACCCCACCCCTGAGGAGGAGGAGGCCCGGAGAATATCTGAGATGGGCAAACCTATTTTAGGGGAGCACAGCCGGCTAGAGGTCGTCATAGAGGAGTCCTGTGAGTTTAAGGTGGGTGACCGGCTGAAAGGAGGCGTTACAACAGCAGTAAACCAACACTCTCTGTACAAATAGATCACTGAAAACAAGACGTACAAGTATATTTACATTTTTGTATACACTGTTTGCCTAAATTGACCTAAGTTACTTACATTATATACATTCTTAATTTGAAGCAGTAGCATTAATGTGAAAGGCTTTAACAAGTATAAACACCAGAGGGATTGGGGTTTTAAATCTGTTATTTATGTGTGTGTGTGTGTGTGTGTGTATTGGTTAATTAACCGCCTCACACCCTCTTACTCATCAGACTCCCAATGGAGTGCTAGACCAGGTACAGTTTCTGCCTGCATCCTGTGTGTCATTGGACTTATTAGTCATTTCTCATCTCGTTTTCAATTTTTGTATACTCTCATTATACTCTTAACGTTATCATATTAATACATACCCTTTTTGAATTATCCACTTTTCATTTGCTTTACAAGTATCTTGAGTTCAGATATTTGTTCATTCATGTGTGCTATTTTTCAGTTGGTTTATGTTTTATTAAATTCAAAGTCAGTGATTTTGTGGGTATACTATTAATGTTAGTGTGTTCATATTTGCCATATTCGTTTTGCAATTCACAACAGGACCTTGTCTGCATCATTAGCCTCTGATATAAGCTTACTTTATTTCATCATGTTGCTGATAATCCCACAAACAAAATGATCTGTTTATAGAAAGATGAAATACAGATATTTGATGTGTTGTAACAGAACACAGTGGACAAACTCCTGAAGGACACAAATCTGGCTGTAGTGATCGGCACTCACTCATGGAGAGAGCAGTTCATTGGAGCACTCACAGTCAGTGCAGGTCAGTGGCTATTTTATATTTGTTTTTTATTTCATCCTTAAATGTACTGGTTAGGTTTGATTCTTCTGTGATTTAATGTTCCTGTCATTTTGTAAAAACATTCAATATCATAATTCCTTTCCTTGTCGGAGTTAGACAAGAAGATTGATATCACTTTTATGTCAGTCAGTTAAATATGGAACTGCAGCTAGCAGCGGATGAGCCTAGTTTGGCATACACTGTGGAAATGAGGGGAGACAGCCAACCTGGCTATGTTCAAATGTTACAACATCTGCCAACCTGCTCATATCACAAGCTCACTTATAGTTATGTCAGATACCATTTGTGTAAATCGTAGAAAAAATGTTGTGTTTTTACTTGGCTGCATCCAAATTGTTAACGTATTATTTTGTGGAAGGTGTGTTTGATCTATCTTCAATGTGTCTCCCTCGATCAGGTGACGGAGATGAAGAGGAGGGACAAGAGCAGCGAAGTCCGAACTGCTGCGACTATTTCATACACATAGTGTGCGTTTTCTGGAAGGTTCTGTTTGCCTTCTGCCCGCCCACACAGTACTGGAACGGATGGGCGTGCTTCATAGTGTCAATCTCTGTCATTGGTTTCTTAACAGCCATTATTGGAGACCTAGCTTCCCACTTCGGCTGCACCGTCGGCCTCAGAGACACGGTCACTGCGGTGGTCTTTGTAGCGCTGGGGACCTCCCTTCCTGGTAAGTGATACTACTGAGTAGGGAGGCACACACAGTAACCCAAATGTATAAGTCAGTACATGTATTCCAGAAGTCTTAGCTGGATAAGAATAACTTAATTCTTTCATTTACATTGTTTCAGAAAAGTATAGATAGAGACGAAATGAATAGAACACCACTATGTTAAAGGCATGCACATATTATTTTAAATACAAAATAATACAGTTTACAGATGTACACATTCAGGTAGGTAAGTAAGTAGCAGCAGTATTTATAAAATAAACATTGTAGAATGAAGTGTGGTATATACCAGTATTAAAATATTATGGCACATAGTTACATAAAGATTCTTGTTACAGTAATGGATGGATGGACTAAATAACTAATTAACTAAGAGTAGCAGCCAGTAGTAATAATAATATTAGCTAGCAACTTATTGCACATAAGAGTTGTTGTACAACAGTGGGGTCATAGTGTTTGTTTGTTTGGCTTTTCTTTTTTTTTCTTTTTTGACATTATTGCACATTGGTGTTATTTTACAACAGCGGTGTCATAGTCTGTGTTGTTGTATATTTGGTATACTGTGTATTTATCTTGGTGTTTATTTTCCCAGATACCTTTGCCAGTAAAGTGGCTGCCACTCAGGACCAGTATGCGGATGCATGTGTGGGAAACGTGACAGGAAGCAATGCGGTCAATGTGTTTTTGGGCATTGGGCTGGCCTGGTCCGTGGCTGCCATCTATTGGCAAGTCAAAGGTAAAGTCTTCCGCGTTGACCCCGGCTCGCTGGCCTTCTCCGTCACACTCTTCACCATTTTCGCATTCTTCGCTATGGGACTGTTGATGATACGCCGGAGGCCGTCTATAGGCGGCGAACTGGGTGGCCCTCGAGTCACCAAAGTCCTCACTTCTCTGCTCCTCTTCGGACTCTGGTTCCTTTACATCCTCTTCTCCAGCTTGGAGGCCTACTGCCATATAAAGGGCTTCTAAGAGAGCACAGCAGGGGAGAGAAGTGACTGCAGGATCACAAACACACATCACCAGGACATTACACTTCTGTTCCATAACTACTACTGAGAAGACCTATCATCACCGCTGCCATGGTTCAAAATAAAATGTGTACGCAGACTGGCACAGCAAACCGTTACGTCATATCCACTGCAGGACAGTCCCAGTCATCCGAATTTATTGTGACTGCACTGAATCATTTTCACTTTAGTGGACTAAATAACGTGCAGTGACATTTTATGATAAAGTTGAGCAAAGCTGGCCGGCATGTTCTCTGTGAAGTCCCTGGATTTAGTTTGATACCTGACAGCTGACAACCTGGATTTCAAGTTTGGACTAATTTCTCCTCATAATAAAATGTGTAAAACAATGACAGCTGCTTTTACACAGATTTGCAATGTACACTTGAGAAACTGAAACGTTGACTTTAATTAATGAAATGTATTATGTCAACAAATTACACATTGTATTAGGTTAGTTGAAAGCAATACTTTTAAGTTTAAATACAAAATATTAGTTTCAACTTAATATTATTGCTTTGAACTATTAAGTTGAACCTTATAGTTTGAATTCAAACTTTAACTTATTGCTTTCAACAAACCTAATACAATTATGTGTAATTTGTTGACATACAGTTATATATTTAATTTAAGTTAACATGTTTTCAGTGTAAGGACAACTGTGATCATTGTGTTTATACCATTGTCACACAGAAGCTCCATTTCAAACTCACATCTGTGTTGTCATTTAGCAGCATAAACCAATAATTACGTCTCTTTAATGGAGTTAATCTGTCATTTAGCTCAAAGAATAAAGTGTTGTTGCTATGGTTAGCTTCAGTTTTTCACACAGATTTAGAACAGTGGTAATACAACTGTTTAGTGGAAGTGTTTGAGTTGTCTTGGTGTACTATTTTAAATGGTACTGCCAGCCAATCAGAACTGTTTTCTGGTGTACAAGCACAGTTTGGTTACAATCCTTCAGTTTGTGAGATAAGCAGCTGTAAAATCTCACTCTGATAAACTGTGTTTCTGTTGAGTTATGTGTCACGAGGCACCGTTTAGTTTAATGTAATGCACCTCCTGAATTTATTCACACTATAAGTATTGATAAAAGTAACAATCAAAAGTAATACCCCATTGTTGAAAAGTATAATTGACATAGAATTACAAAGGCAATGAATCTATACTAAGCTGTGGAATTATAAAAATGTACCTAGTATCTGCCATTGAGTGTGATTGTTTTATTCACCCCTAACATCTGTTTATTTATCAATGGTGTCATTTAATGTCTTTGTAATTTAATGTATTTGAGCTGAAATGAACAAAAATATATTGTACTTTATTGTAAGCTGTATCAATTACATTGAAATGTACCTGAGTGTGTCTTCATTGGATTACCCACATTGGTTGTGTAAGTATTACAGCCTCATAAGTGGAGAAGAAGACAACCTTAATATCAAGATATTTCTTCAAAGAATATGACATGTCATTGAGGACATTTATTCACACGGCCTTAAATACATGCCATGCTCCAAAATTCTCCTTAATGCCATAGATTCAAGAAGATGTCTTTTCGACATGTATATCCAAACAAAAGTGGAAAGCAGCTTTGGGAATATTGAAAGGATAGAAATCGTTATTTAAATATTTAATATTTGTAAGTATTTTGATATGGTAAAAGCAAGACTCAGACTATAGCCCTACCTGACAGACCAACCTAATGTTTAAGCCTTTATACAGGATGACATGATGACTGGATCCAGACCAGTGCTAATGTCTGGAAGAAATCCTCTGTCAGTGGCTATAATGACACATCACTTGGTCTAAACCAAGCTAGATACATTTTTATGAGATTATTAACATTCAAATGAGCCTACTTGGTATTGTGTCGTACACATACTCAGAGGGAAGTGGAACAGTCAAAAAACAGTTTTGCCTTGCCATTTAAACATGCAAAATTTGGCAGGGACACTGCTGCAACTGTTATTTAGAAATAGGACACACAGGGACAAGGGTGCTTAAGCATTAATTATGCTGGTTTGGTCACTTTAATTGTACATTATCCATTTCCTTTAGAGAGAAGTCCTAACATGCAATAAAGTTAGGGGGTGTGGAGGTTTTTTTAAATGTTGGGAAACATTTCCAGGTTATTCAAATTCTTGCTAGGTTAGTGTTTTTTATGATTCACCGGATTGTTAGAGGTTAACAGTGTCTGTGTTTTGACAGCTCAATGGGCCATTGTTTAACCTCACTTCCCCTCTGGAGGACACAATAATATTAATGATTGTCAGGGTAAAGTGATCAATTGACGCTCTGCACCATTTAAGTGGAAATAATTACATATGAGCACCCTGGCCAGGTGGCGGTTTCATATGAAAAGGTCGAGATAAATGTTGTTTCCATCTGCAGAATAAAATGTGATTTCAGGATCAATTGAAAACACTTTACTTTGGGTAGGCCAACGTAAAATCAAGTCGTTGAGCAAAACTCAGTTTTCCCACAATTCCTGAATGCAGCATTTGCACGGCACAGCCGGGGACAGGACAACATGGCTGCTGCTGCAGGCCGATACTTCGGAGAAGGTGGCAGAGCAACGAAAAGACAGAAAACTGAGGACGGAGGAATGACAACGGTGGGGCTCTGCCTTTGAACTTGATAGCTATTGTTTTATTTGAACAAAATGTGCTAGGTTCTGCTTTTCTCAGATATGAATTTAGCATGACAAAGAAGCTGTCAGTGCTTATCAAGCAGCTAGCTATTAGGCAGAAGCTAGCCGACTGTGTAGCAAACCAGTTCACTGTACGCTGAGCTAAAACAACGCGTCATCCAATGTGCCTAAATAATATTGTATAGCCATATAGCGACACATAAATAATGCAATTGTCCGTACTCCTACAAACAGGTGCACCTTATTGATAAGTTGGGCAAATATAAATAGTACCGTTAAATGTCACACCCCTTAAACGTTCATGGTATGTTACCTCAATGTTAATAACGCTATTCTGCAGCACAGTACACGTTATTATTCAGGACTCACTGACTTGGGCAGCTATTTTCTAACTTGTTTTACCGGTCTGCTGATGCTCCATCACCTGTCCAGCAGCGGTGGAAGTATTTTTGACCCCAGAAGCATCATGTTGTGTGTTTACAGGAGGGCTACGATGACCCCCATAAACCGCTGCCCTCCCTGGTGGTGCACATCAGGGGCCTGGTGGACGGCATCATGGAGTCTGACCTGGCGGAGGCCCTGCAGGAGTTTGGGGCCATTGGGTAATAACAGCACCTGTACTCTGGCTCTGACTACAGGAGTTTGGGATGATTAATGCCTGATTCAAATCTCTATATTAGGGGGTAGAACTCAATGTTCTACCCACATGATCTGGTAGTATGAAGGGTTTACAGATGCAGACTCATCTGTGCTCATCATGTATGATATTAAAAAGTAAATCTGAAATTGCTCCTCATGTGCGTGATGCAACCTATGGATGCAACCCAATATCAAAATCAGTTATGATTGTAAATCTCCTGTAGGCTGGGCCTGCTGTACAAATGTGTATGCCTAACATGCTTTCACTGCATTCTTCAATGATATGTTTCTTGGTGCAGTTATTCAGATGTAATGTGTGAACAATCACGATAACCCGATAAAAGCACTCTTAAAGGTGGGGTAGGTAAGTTTGAGAAACCGGCTCGAGATACACTTTTTCTTATATTCCATGGAATGCTCTTAACATCCCGATAGCAATGAATATCTGAAGTGCTTTGACAAAAAACACAAACTTATCTCGTGCCCTCATTGGTCATGTGCGCGTTCGTGTGTGTTGGAGGAGGGGCTCTGTAAGGAAGTGGCAGATTTCTTCCGGTTGTGTATTTTCAGATTCTAGCGCACTCGAGCTGGTTTCTCCAAAATTACCTACCCCACCTTTAAGACACAAGTTGACTTCTTATCTGTGCTGACCACCAGGCTATAAGACTGCTGAACTCCGAGCTCTGTAAAGTGTTTTCACTTACAAATGTTTATAGCACATTCATCTGTTTACAGTCCACCTATTTATATATTATTACAATATACAGTATTTTATTCCACTGTACAGTAAATAATTTTATATTCTGTTTTATCTTATTTGACAAAGTTTACATATTCATTTTAATTGCACCATTGTGTCACTTTTATTATTTTCTGGCACTATTTTTTGTATTTGTATTTTTGCTAAGCTGTAGCTGTTTTGCATATGAAAATAAAACCTTTGAATCTTGTGCCATACTGGGCACGTAGCATACCAATGAACTTTACATGTGAACTGCAAGTCAACAAACGTATTCAACTTGTAATAATTCTTGTCATCTCTTTCCTATAACAAGGAATCCATACTTTCAATTATAATTAAAATGTACCATAGTGGTGGTTAAAATTGAGCTAGTTATAGTCAAAGTCTGTGCAATAGCAATGCGACTCATACTTTAACCAATACATTTTCAGTGATCTAGTTTATAGGTTTTATAATCTTTCTCTTACAATATGTATTCACAGCTATGTGGTTATGATGCCGAAGAAGCGCCAGGCCCTGGTGGAGTATGAAGACATGAATGGCTCCTGCAATGCTGTTACGTATGCTGCAGAGAACCAGGTTTACATCGCGGGCCACCCCGCCTTCATCAACTACTCCACCAGCCAGAAGATCTCCCGGCCAGGAGACTCCGACGACACCCGGAGCGTCAACAACGTGCTGCTGCTCACCGTCATCAACCCCATCTACCCTATCACCACGGTAACTGCATTATAAAAAGAGTATATTGTTCACATCATCATATAGTAGAAAGTGTGTTGAACTGTATACATGGACAGTATATATTATAACAAAAGCAGACAGGATTATTAATGAAATCACTGCATATAATAGGGTTTGTAAGTTAAGTGGTACTATGACCATCAAACGGACCATCTTTTCCCACTGCTTTCATTGAACCTGATATTGCGAACTAATGTAAAAACTATACAGACATATTATTTTTGCATCAGCATGATATACAAATGCAAATATTGTGTATCTTCACATTTAGTTTCCTTCATAAAATATACTGTATTAAAAACTACTGTTAATGTAGTTCCCTCTTTCAGGTCATCAAATTATTTTGTATAGAAATGGCAATAATCAAGTGTATCACTATATCTGGAGGTCGATATGAACGTTTCTGTGTGTCTGCAGGATGTGCTCTACACCATCTGCAACAACTGTGGTCCTGTACAGAGGATCGTCATCTTCAGAAAGAATGGTGTTCAGGCCATGGTGGAATATCCTTTCTAAAATGTGTCTTGTTAATTGGACATATTCTTTTACATTTGGATGCACTATAATTGACAATATGTTGATGTTACATTGTACTTCGGCCCCTCAAATTCTATTATCAGACCTCACCTTAACTTTCTGCCTCCACATTTGATTCGGTCCAAAGCGCTCAGAGAGCCAAAGCCTCTCTGAACGGAGCAGACATCTACTCTGGCTGCTGCACTCTAAAGATTGAGTATGCCAAGGTAAGTGTACGGCCCTGTCCAAACAACATGTGATGTTAGTGAGAAAATGCTAGTTTTGATTTTTGGTGATCCAATCCCATTCACAGCCAGCACGCCTTAACGTCTTCAAGAACGACCAGGACACGTGGGACTATACCAACCCCAACCTCAGTGGCCAAGGTAACGCAGTCCCCAACCTTCCCTCCCCCTTTGTCTTTCTCTTTTCCTCTCATTCCCCTGTTTGGGATGGTTAGGGTTCTCTGCCTCCGGGGGTATTGCCTCTGATCACAGATGAATGGTTTCCTTCACCGTTTAGCATCTTGTTCACAGGCAGTATTCCTGTGATGCCTTCACTGTCTTCATGCATTTCCTCACCACACAGCAGGCTCAAAGTAAGGGCATGAGGAGCGACCTCAAGGGCAGCCAACCTTTACTACAGGTTCATGCATGCACCCGTCACAGTAGAACACATAGGTGCACTACTCTTCATAGGTTCACATTCCCCATAGAGCATGTCACAGCTACACAACCTCACACCCCTGCCGACTGCATAGACAATCACACCTGTTAGCATTCCTTCAAACATAGTGGAGATTTGATCATAGCTTTTATTAGACATTGCACTAGCAAGCTGATATGACTTGTGAGAGCACTTCTTTTGTTAAAGGTCCCATAAGCCACTTCTGCGATCTTATACAGATACCAGGCTTTTATCTATTCAATAAGTCTTTTTACAGGAGGATAGGTCTTCATAATGGGAGGGGTGAGGGTAGTTGGATCTTAAACACAATAATCAATGGCTTAAGTGTTTTGGTATGTTTTGCTTGCCGGTTTGAAACGATAACATCCTCCCTGTCCTGGGATCTTTTAATGTAAAACATTAAAAACACACTTTATAGTGTAATCGACATTCTTAAGCTTTCAAATCTGTATTTTAAGTGTCAACACACTTCAGTTGTTATAAGACTTGTTGATTACCTTTAGCAAACACCAGGTCATGTTGACATAGGTTTCTAAGGCATTGTTTTTTCAAATGGGTTTGTTATTTACTGCTAAAATTGCATTTTATGCGTATACATCCACGAAAGAAGCTTTCTCTGCCACTTTAATGACCAAAATACATAATACAGCTAAATGCAAGTTGGCAAACCGTTAGCTAATGAGGTTTCAGGGTTTGAGATGGAGCAGCAATTCATATCTGCCTTAAATTGTGTGGTGAGCAATACTTGTTACCACTGAGGACATTGTTGATTGTCTTTGTTTTTGTTGGTAAATTGACATAGGGGTTTTTCTTGTACACATCCATGACTACAACATGTACATCTCCAGTGTTACACAGCTGTTTGACATTCTTGATATTCTATAGTTTGTGCTGCCTTACAAACCCAAAGGTACTCCTTGTGTCCTCACTAAGCAGACACAGCGCTTCCTACAGCTACAGAATAACAGCACCCACAGCCACAGCTTACGTATATCCGCTCCGTGGCATACATCGGACACAGTGGGGCAACAAATACCGGAACACAACCTCAACTCACTACTTCCTTATTCCAAGTCCATCATCACCCCTATCTCCACCACCTGACATGGGAGACTATTTTACTTGTGGTGGTGGTCATTTCAGTTTCAGTTTGAGCAAACAGACACCTCGCATATCCACCACAGACTGATAGATTGACAAGCATCCACCACCACCTCTTTACCAGTACAGCACATGTCATCTGCAGAGCCCTGAGGAGTCACAATACATTGATGATGAGGGCGGGAGTCACGTGTGGATGAGCCTGCCATAACACAACCACAGGGGACCACAGAGGAGTTTCATACACACTAAGCCCAACCAGGGAACAGACGATACCACACACTTGGGCCGTAAACAAAAAAAGAGGCCACTCTCTCTCACAGACGCTAATACCGCTCGTCTCTCCCTCGCCGTGCCGAACACAACATGACCACACAACGAGCTGAATATCCAAGGCAACACACAGCTGAACCGCCACGTCAGCACACGGTCACGCAGATATTCCAGATGACTTATTGTCAAGCACTAGATGCCTTTTGACTTTGCAACAGGCTGACTGCTTTTAAACCACAAAAGCAAGCGTAACCCGACCATCCATTTTTACACGAGAAGAAACATCCACCAAGGGGGGGCCTACGAAGACACAAGCATCAAACACCTATCAAGCATACAAGCACAGATGCAGACAGATTCAAACCCTTTCCTAAAGCTTTCTACATGTATGGACTCTGGTGTTGTTTTCCCCCCTGTTCCTTCTTCCCCATTTCCCTCCTCTCTGTGATGTTCTTGTGTTGTTTCTGCGTTGTTTCATTTTCCCTTTTTTTTGCACCGGCCTATAGTGATGCCTCTGCCGCCTCCCGAGTGATGCAGGTTTGGCTCAGTGTGTGGACAGACAGCCCATTCTCAAACGGTGCAAATGTCCTGCTTTGTGGTCAGAGCACGGTAAGCTGGAAATGAGCCTCTATAGCAACTTTCAAAAGAAAACCGGCAGCAATCAAAACCAAGCATGGCTGTGTGGATGTACTTTTCTCTCTGGTGGTGGGGGTGCAAGGAAGGGAAGGAGGAAGAAAAGACTGAAGAGGGACAATGAGTTGAGTCAAGAGGTTGGCGGGTAGCATCGTTGCTGAAGACTGCCCCCTACCTGCCCACTGTGTCCCATGCTCCATGTGTGGTGCTGTAAGTACTCGACAAATGAATGCATAAACTGACTTCATGGTTCAAAGTTATTGTGAATCTAAATTGTTGAGCCAAGTTAATACATCAATAAAACATTGGCCTATAGTAACACCAGAAAACAAATTTCACAAAATGAAAAGTTCTTAAAAGGTTTAATTATAATTCTATATGCTTTACTACTTCATGTTGCGTTGCAAGCAGGCCAATGCATTTTTAAATGGCACCAAATCACCTTTCATAAAGAACAGGACTGGAAGATACTCTATCATTTACAGAGCACAGGGCGATCCCCATGAAAAACTCCCCTTTCAGAGGAGACCCTCTGCCTTTACCTTAGTGTCCATGGGAAGACTTTCTTTGTATTGTATTATATATATTTATTATATTTGTACGTGGATTTTGGTCGTGGTGCTGTTTTTTAATTTAGTTTCGGCACTGTTTGTTTGTTCAAGTAAAGGTGAAATGCAGCTGCTAATAATAATTAGGGTCATATTTCTGTTCACTTCCTGAAGGAATACAAAGGTAATAGAATTTATAGAATTCAAATGTTATGATTAGTGGAAATGTCAAAGTAGTACTGGTTTTGGAAGTGATGCATTTCATTGAAGTCCCCTCATTTGGTGACTACTTCCACATCTGTTTTGATGCTAATCAGCTCACTTTCCGTGCCATTTCAAAACTCAATCCGACAAAAAGGGGTTGCTGTTGCAGCAGAGAAGGTGAACTGTTTTTAAGTTATAATCACAAGCATGGAGAATGTCTGTACTTACTTTTGGGTGACTTTAAGTGCACTCTTTGTTTCTCCACAGATGATTCACATTAGCAAGTTATTGGAGAAAACACAAATCTGAACTTTATACTGAAATGGGGACTCAGACCCTATTTTCCAATTTCTTTTATCAAGATTTCAATCTAAATAAATCACATAGCATAATTGTTTTTCTCGCTCAATCACTAGTTGCATGTATCAGAGTCGAGGGGGTTCTGACCATATGGCGTACCTTGACAAATCCTTGTGGCCTGCCACATTAGTGGAGCGTCTAAAAGTCCATTAACTGACTCCCTATCCACCCTGTCCGTCTGTGTACCGGGGGAGGGTCTGTCTTTCGGGAGCGTTTGGTATCGTCACTTGTTTACATTTGCTCACATCTGCTCCACCATTGCCTGCTCCGAGGCTACTGTGGCAGCTGCAATGGATGAAAAGAGTTCTGAGCGCCACAAGCCCTGTGAGATGATGTGGTTCACTCTCAGACTTTCAGTAATTTGGTTCAATAACATTTTGAAAATCTAGGAGCCAAGTCTATACTTTGGGAGTTATCCTTTCTCTTACACCATGTCATCTAGTCAAAACTGATGATGACAATTCATTTGGATGTTGTTTGTAATGCCTGTAGAGAGTTAATAAAACGTGCTCATATCACTGACACATATTTTTCTCTCTGATCTTCCACCAGAATGTTTGTAATATGGGATATGATGTTTATACACATTTCTACTTTTGAATGTTTATTTGGATTTCACGTGTGTGTATGTGTACCTGCACAGATGCTGATGGGGAAGGCAATTGGAACAATTCACAAGGTGTGTGTGGTTGTCCTGGGATACCTAATAAGAGGTCTTTTATAAAACTGAATTGAAAGCTATTTTTCTAAATCACTGCTAAAAAGAAATCTCCATTATGTCACGTATTAACACTTAACATGTCAGGCCCCTCTGTTGCATGTCAATCACATCCGTGCCCCTTATTACACATTAGGGGAGGAACCTGTTGATAGGCAACTGTTATTTTACCATTTTAGATCCCAATGCCAATCCCAACAAACGCCAGAGGCAGCCCGCTCTTCTGGGAGACCACCCACCGGATTTCGGTAAATATCCCATAGACGTTTATAAGGAAAGGATCACATTCCAATCCTGTATCTGTGCCTTAAATATGTTGTCTCTGATTAAGGTGGCCCTCAAGGAGGTTATCATGGCTACAATGAAGACAACTACGGACCCCCTCCTCCCCACCGCATGGGGCCAGGTATGGGTGGGCGTGGCAGGGGTAGCCAGCGCTACGGCCCTGGATATGGACCCCCTCCCCCTGAGTATGGGCCTCATGCTGACTCACCAGTTCTAATGGTTTACGGCCTTGAGCCCTCCAAGGTCAATGCCGACAAGGTCTTCAACATCTTCTGTCTCTATGGCAACGTAGAGAGGGTGAGTGACGTGATGCTGACGGAACACCATTGGAACTGAAATAATTAACGTCAACCAGGGGCCGAATGTTCAGTTTATTGTTTTCTATTGGACCTAATGTTAAGAGACGGCAAAAATGAATTGATTGACAGATTAGTTATCAGCCCTTTTTTATTGAGTGGTTGATCGCTCATTATATTTTAGAGTGTGTGACAAAAAAGGCAAACTGAAGACATCGCCACGCCTCTGAGAACTTGAATTTAATAATTGAAGGTAATCAATTAAGAAACTCATTGACCGACCGGTGATGAAAATACTTGTTTTTTGCAACAGTAGTTTCATACTGCATATTTGGGTGTTTCTCAGCTGGATCTTGTTCTACCTTCAGATTAAGTTCATGAAGAGTAAGCCCGGAGCAGCAATGGTGGAGATGGGAGACTGTTACTCTGTGGACAGGGCCATCACCCACCTGAACAACAACTTCCTTTTCGGACAGAAACTCAACGTATGGTAAGAGCAACTGTCCAAACTATTACAAACGTTACAATTCACATCTTGTGTTTAAAAAAAATGGGGTGATGTACAACCTCGGTCTCTCTTTCCTTGGCAGTGTGTCAAAGCAGCAGGCCATTGTGCCGGGACAGTGCTACCAGTTAGAGGACAACAGCAGCAGCTTCAAAGATTTCCACGGATCCCGCAACAATCGCTTTACCTCCTCAGAGCAGGCGGCAAAGAACCGAATCCAGCACCCGAGCAACGTCCTGCACTTCTTTAACGCACAGCCCGACATCACTGCAGAGATCTTCAACCAGGTAAGAGAACCACCAGGGTTTATCTGGAAGTGTAGCTTTGGCTTTTCACACATCGCCTCAAACTTCCACTAAGACCTCTGTTCTCTTTAGGTCTGCGATGAACTAGGAATTAAGTGCGCCACAAGTGTGAAGCTTTTCACCGGAAAGAGTGAGTATTATAAGTTCCACCACGCTCCGTAGTATATTGTTGCTAATGATTTTTTTTTTTACTGAAGATACACTTCTATATTTGAAAAAGGTAAAGTAATAAGTGCTAGTAGATGTGTGTAAATACAATAATAAAAATAAAAAAAAACATTTCTAAACTAACCGTACAGGGAACTGTTAGTGTATAGCAAACCCCATCTTACGTCTTCTACAGATCTGTTACAGTTTTAGTTTAAAGCATTAATACTATATAGACTGTATTTATAAAGATTAACATGCAGTGTTTTCTATTACACTAATCTAATTGAAGCATTTTGTGAACAAAGGTGAGCGAAGTTCCTCTGGCCTTTTGGAGTGGGAATCCATCAACGATGCCATGGAAGCCCTAGCTATGATTAACCATTTCCAGATGAAAAACCCTAGTAAGTTCTTATTTAGTTACATAGATATACAGAGATGTTTTAATAACAGCTGGTCATGTAGACTTATGATGTATTTAACATTTTATAGCCTTTACATTTACCTTTTCTTTGCTTTCTTTTTTCTTCCAGGTGGGCCTTACCCTTACACACTGAAGCTGTGTTTCTCGACCACACACCATGCCAACTAAATACTCTCCCCTCTTACTATTTGTACAATTTGTGTCTTTGCATATAGTTTACCACAGTTCTGGTTTCACCTCCCATTCAATCAGTATTGACAAAAACTAGAACTGATGTGCTTTAGAACATTTTGTATGATTTATTTACATTTATCATGTTTTTAAATTTATTTTGTACTTTCACAACACTAGTTTTTAATAACCCCTCACTACCCTGAAATATACATTTTAAATGGGGACAATTTCTTTTTAAATCAAGTGAAGAGTAACCCTAGTGTGAATGCTTATATAACCTGAGTTCACATTTCAGATTGTTTGTGTCTTTCATCATTTCTTCACTCTCGACTGGTTAACATCAATTCACAGGGATATCAGAATACATTGCTTGAGAGCTGTAGTCACACTGACATCTGTGTGCTGAAGTGGTCAGGTGCCTTCCATATTATAATACCTGAGTAGAAGAGTATCACTATGAAGATTAAAGGATGGGAGATATGAAAGAGTTGGTCATCTGTTTAGTTACTGTCAAGATTTGAATGTCAAGTTGTTTTTGTAATTAATACTGTAAATATTACTTAGTCTGGAAATACTGAATTGACTTACTAATTATCTGTTTCAGTTTACCACAAACCATCTATACACAGGCTTTGAAGCAACTTTACACTGGATTATTTTCAGTATTAGGGTTTAGTTTCAAGTGGAAGATATTAATTAAAGCTAGAAAAAGAATTGCCCTAAATAGACCTATTTACTTCCATATTCACCTAAAGTATTTAGTAAAAAGCATGTTACTAGCAGCACATCCAAAATAATCCCCTTATATGAGAGCCTATTTTTTACTAACCACATTATATTTGAAGGGGCCCTATTATGCTCTTTTTCAGGTTCAGGTTGTATCTTGGGCCTCTACTGTGACATGTTTCTGTGCTTTAATGTTCAAAAAGGTCTTTATCTGCTCGTATTGGTTAGCTGGCCACCTTTTTTGTGAACGGTCAAGAGACGTGTCAGAAATGTCCTGCTCCTTAGCCTATCAGGTACAATGTGTTGAAGCGCTAGTCACTATGACAAGTGTTACATATGTCACTATGTTAAGGAAGTAAACAAAGGAGTCCAATAAAGGCTTTTCAGAGAGTGTGTGGGAGAGAAACTCCCTCTGAAGGGAACACATACATATTAGCCTTTGCAGACCATTTACATGCACACACACCTGTATAACAATACAGGGGGAAAGCCGAGAAGACATCAAAGTGACCATTTATTGTTCAGTTGCTTTTGTTTGGATTATTTGTTTGCTGCTTGCATACATTTATGGTGTTTGTGTAACATTACGTTTCCCCATTTCGTTTTCTTTAAGGGGGGAATTTAAAATGTTAAATCAAATACACAAACGTGTAGGCCTATCTCAGGAATAGGAAGTGCTATAACCGAGCTATCATTTAAAAGCCGATTCCAGCAACTCCGATAGGTCAGTAAATACAAAGTTGAATTCCCCTCCTACCTGTTTACAATAACCTGTCTCATAAACCCGCTGTGTAAACCTTCAGTTGTTCCTACTGCATTTTATCATGAAATACAAGGCACAATAATGTTTCGTCAGGAAAGAACTACAACTCCCAAAGTGCCCTGGGCCACAGCCGCGTAGGTGTTTCCGGTGTCTTATAACATTTTACTTCCTTCCACACAGACCGACACGAACAAATCGAGAAAGAAGACGTCGCTAACTTTAAAATACCGTCGCTAACGGTGGTGTTTTGATCTGGTAGTTCGTAACATTTCCACTCTAAAAAATGCGCCATGTGGCGAGTGGTGTGTAAGAAGTGAATCATTGTTAAGAAACGTAGATTGTAACGTGTAGGCCTCCGAAGAAAGTTTGGTCGAGGGCCTGTAAACAACATGTCCTCCGCCTCGCAGCCTTCCTCCAGACGGCAATGGTGCTACCTCTGCGACCTGCCGAAGATGCCCTGGGCCATGCTGTGGGAGTTCAGCGAGGCTGTGTGCCGGGGATGTGTTAACTACGACGGGGCAGACAGGATAGAGCTCCTCATTGAGACTGCCAGGCAGCTGAAGAGCACACACGGAGTTTTAGACGGCAGGTCCCCCGGTCCCCAACAGGGTAAACCCAGCTCGGTCGGGCCCCTTGATGCAGGGCGGCAGCATGGAGAGCGTATAGAAAGGGGGAGGGGTGAGTACGGGGTATCTTCTCGTCTCCCAAATGGCCTGCACAGAGCTGACGATGTGGGCTCGGATGGCAGCAGACAGAGCCCGAACACCCGCCGGGCTATAGTCGGGGCAGTTCCTAGTCTTCATGGAGCAATATCTCATGCTTTGATAGCTCAGGGGTTAGTAGCAGCCCCTCATGGGCTTCTAACCCCCTTATCAGGCTCCAGGGCTGGGGGCACACCAATTGCAGCTGGCCCTATTATGGGAGACGGTGGCAGAAGGCAGGTTGTGTCCCTGGGTGTGGGAGCTAGCACCTCAGCTCTGGTGGGTATAGATCCTGCAGTGTGGAGGAACAATGAGGTGATGGCAGAACTGAATGAGGTGGCTCGCAGCCGGGTTGAAGGCTGGCCAAATCGCCCCAAAGCAGTCAGGGATGTTCTTGTAGCTCTCAGCAGCTGTGTCCCCTTTAATGTGCGCTTCAGGAAAGACCATAATCTGATGGGTCGTGTTCTGGCCTTTGATGCCAGCACAACTCCAGAGTTTGAGCTGAAGGTGTTTGTGGAGTACCCAGCTGGCTCTGGAATGATCTTCTCAGGAGTCCCTGACCTGGTCAGGCAGATGTTCCGTGACTCAGCCAAAGATGCAGGTAAAGCGGTGAACTCTGGGCTACGCTATGTGGAATACGAGAAGCGGCAAGGCACTGGAGACTGGCGTGGGTTGTCTGAGCTGTTGAATGATGGTGTGCGAATGTTTAAAGAGCCCCCCATTCCAGAGGTCCTGCCACAGCCAGATGCAGGTTTGCCTATGGCAGCAGCTGGACGCCCTGCAGCAGCAAAGAACACCACCCGGCGTCGCAAGGCTTCTCCGGGCTCTGAGAACGGAGAGAGCGAAGGCAGGCCTGATCACCCGGCGAGAGAGCCCTGGCCACGAGGTGCTTACTCAGGCATGGAGCCTCTTCCTGGCATGGCTGCCCCTCAGGAGGGTCCACCCCGTCTACACAGCCAGCCCTCACCCATCTCAGCACTCATGGGAGTCGCAGACAGCCTGAGCTCCAGTCAGATGGCCAGAGATAGCCCCAGCATGTCCACAGCCCATTCCTCCTCAGCTGGGCGTCCCACCAGCAGCAGCCCATCCACTTCCTCCACCTCCGTCTCCCAGGCAGCCTTGAGTCAGAGTTTGAGTGCGGGGGGGCAGAGCACCAACGCCAGTGCTGGTGAGTCTACGAGCAGCTCTCAGGGCACCCTGCTGTGCTGCACCCTCTGCAGAGAGCGCCTGGAGGACACTCACTTCGTCCAGTGTCCGTCTGTCCCGCACCACAAGTTCTGCTTCCCCTGTACCAGAGGATTCATCCGCAGCCAGGGTCAGGGGGGGGAGGTGTACTGCCCCAGCGGAGAGCGCTGTCCCCTGGCTGGTTCCTCGGTGCCTTGGGCCTTCATGCAGGGAGAGATCTCCACCATCCTGGCCGGAGACGGAGACGTGACAGTAAAGAAGGAGAGCGACCCTTGACGTCTCCATCCTCTTGTGGTGAATGGTAAGCGGAAGAAGAAAAAGGTTATTTTCTTTGTAAATCATGGTCAAATATCTTTATTTGATCAGTTAACACCACAGGGATGAAGACAATACATTGAATAACACAAATCTAAACTCCACAATAATAACTTTTCAGGTCATTTTTGAGTCCTTGTGCCCTCTTAGTTTTATCAGCATAATAGTTCAAGGGGACGTCATCTTCTAAACACAACAGAATACACAAAGGGGATGAGAGTCTTGAGAACCATTGACAGAAGTGTGGTCAGATTGTAGCTTTTTACAAAAGATTGTCTGTTCTGTATGACATCTGTGTAAAGAGTCACTCAAATATATCTTAAAACACACAGATGAATAACACGTATTGCAACATCTCATCACAATGCTTAGTATTATACAAGATTCTCAGTTGGCAGCTCTGGTAACAGGGAAATGAACATTGCATATATTTGTTTAACCTTTTTAAGAAACATGATCTCTACTAACTTTCACTCCGCTTGTTCACACATGCAATGTAACTGACATTCCACAACACATCACTAACAGATATGTGTTCTCTTCTGCAGTTTGTGAAGCAGAAACACGTTGCATGTTATTTATTTAGAACTGTAGAACCTATGGATTTAGCACATGATCACCTCTTTACTATTAAGACCTAAATCTAAGGAGTAGTCTGCCATGGTGTCAAGATAAATCTCAATAGTTTGAAGCTGATTTAGAGATCATATTAAGGCAGTAGAAAACCCCATTTCGCCATGTTTAAAAGCCTCTTTTGATATGTTATTTCTGTAGTAGTACAGGGCTCTGAGCTGCATGTGAAACACTTCCCTTAGCCATGAGGATTATGCACCAAATGAAATGTAAGACTTTTTAGGATTTCTTTGACATTTATCACATTGTTTTGTCCCTTCCAGCTATAGCTGACAATCATTTCCGTAATGCAAGTATTCGATCATGTGACCTAGATGAGCAGCAGGAAGCTGTTGGATGAATGAACCTTTTAGTTAATAGTTAAGTTAACGTTAATTCAACGTTAAAATGAGTCCATGCTCAGGCTTCTGATGGTGCCGACTGGAACTCCAGCAGTGCTCATTTACAGTTCAGAGATGCATAATGTCTAATCAAATATTCACCATTTTTGTATATAAATTGTTAGATTTTTAAGAATATTTATTGACATTTTTGACCTCCTAGCTGTATGTCGTTAATTTCAATAATTTATTATGAATAACGTGATCCAGATTAGCAGCAGGACATTGATGGAGGGTTAAACCAATGTTTTATGTAATGTGTTGCTAAATTGAACTGTACTATAATCTTCTTACAGTGTGTAGCTAGCAGCAGTGACGGTGTTGTTGACTGAACTCCACCCTCAAGGACTGAGCAGCCTGAGTGCATAGATTTTAAAATGTCCTATGGCTTTCCACAAGACCAGAAAGCTGTCCAGTGTTGCCCTACTGTTTATTAACACACCTTTTTTCTTCCTTTTCCACAGTGGATCAAACACTTTGAAAGCACTTCCCTATAATCTCAAGCCACTGTGGCTGCAGCTCATCGTGTGTGCCTCTGAGAACAGAAGAACAGCTACACACACTGTTAACTAAGGACACCCCGAGACTCACTGATGAGGAGAGGGGCGTGTCCTCTGTCAGGACTCGTCACAGCTGGATCCTGACCAAACCTCTCCTCTCCATCACATTACATTACATGTCACTACTGTGGCCAATCCCCACAGGAGCAATTTGGGGTGAAGTGTCTTGCCCAACGACATGCTGACTGCAGTGGGGTTTGAACCTGTTGACCCCCTGATCCGAAACACCAGCGCACAATTCCACTGCGCCACACGACTCCCACGCCTTCAGAGCCCAGGATAGAAAGCACACGCTTGTTTTAGGAATGACAATCTATTTGGTCTTTCATTTGTGTTACTGTTATACAAGTTGCATTCTGTCCTAAACAAATGGGCGACAGCGATATTGACAGATTGGACCTTTTCAAAAAAACAAATGAATGTTCAAACTGTGGCAAAACCATTGGGTCCTTAAAGCCAAGGATTGAAAAAATGTAATCTCACATCATGTCTCTTAGGTATTCTCCTTATATTGTATGTCAAAAATGTGAATTTACTTTCAATATGGCTATGTAATTTCTATTTTTGATACAATACAAATTTATATGCATTTGTTTATAGTGATAAGAAGACCAAAGATGGCTTCCTGCTCAATGTAATTGTATTGTATTGTAGCTGTATATGCTGTACTCACTGATAACCTTGGCATTGGTCACTAATTTGTTCATCTATCACAGAGGTAAGCTTGTTTTGTCTATTTACTTTTAGAATGAAATGTATGTTAAGATAATTAGCACCACAATCTTCAATGGTTAAACCACATACTCGTGATGTTAACAGGTCAATTCTACAATAAATTACAAAATAGTCATCGGTCATAGCTGGCTTATTCTTTGAGGCTCAGATTCGCAGAACATTATGGAGACTTTGGTACTTTCATAAACCTTTATTTGATAAATATTTCACAAAAGAACATGAAAACCCCACACCAGATATTGTATAAGCCCTCGAGAATGCATCAATGTACCCTAACCAGTCTGAGGGAGTGAAAGTGTGTAATGTGCAAAGGTTATTTAAAAGTGGTTAGATATTCTAAATATAAAATGCCTAATTAATCATAATGGGCAGAACAAACTATAAAATATAATATTGTAAACACTCACAGCTAATATCACACAATAGATGATCTGTAAACATTATTTTTACAAAGGATAGTGGTGTAAAAGCTTTGATTCTTGAAATGTGGTAACTGAAAACATATTGTTCACATCCCTTTTTTTGATTATACAACACCAAGGCGGGGTGGTCAGAGTGGTTCAGATGGGGCACCCGGTGTCCCCCAGGGCCTCCTTAGCTCCCTTCAGGGTCTCTCGCTTCACGCATTTCCAGTAGCCGGAGAAGCCACTCTGGTGCTGCACCTTTGGGCAAGACAGAGTTCATCACATCACACTGAAACTCTTAACAGCAATCTGAGCACAAAAAGTTGGTGCAGGAATGAGTCCTTAATCCCGGAAATGAGTGAGCATTTTCAACCGTGAATGTGTTTTTGTCAGATGCCTGAAAGAAGGTCCATGGTTAACACAAGCTTAGAGGTCCCATGTCATGCTTTTCCGGTTATTACCCGTCCCCTTGTGTGCTATGAAGGTGTTTCTGCATGTAAACGGTCTGCAGAGTCACAAACCCTCAAAGTACACCCTGTAGGGAGTAAAACTCTAACACAGAAAATACCTGTCTATGCTGCCCCAGAACGCCTCGTTGGAGATTTCTCTTTTTCCATTTGTTTCTTCCGGGAACCGCATGACGTCATGCGGTTCCGTCCAAAATGGACCAATCCGCGGAGGGGTGGGGACCTTTAGCGTAAATGTTCAACTAACAGGGAGTCCCCTGGTTGGTAATAGACGAGTTGGGATGGCGGAGAAATGCTCTCCGCAGACCCATTCTCACAGCGTTTATAAACCTTTTTCTTACTCAATATCAAGCCACACTTATTGTTTTTACTTCGGCTGTGAGGGAGGGGGGGGGGCAGGAGCTCCAACAAGCCGTTTAGGACAGAGAGTGAATACACACTATACAGAGATGCTGTACGAGAAACCAATGTGAGTTTGGAACATTGAACAATATAAATGTATTTTAGTAGACCTCAACAATGGAATTATGATCAGTAGAAATGGCCATGACATTTTCATGTTTTGTTCTACAACATAAAATACGTCAGTAAATAGAGTGTGATGTATTTGTGTAGCCTGCCCCAGTAGATTAGCACGAGCTAAAAAGGATTGGATTATGGAATATTGCAAAAATAACACGTTTATGATACTCACATGTTATGTTCAGCAGGATAATCTCCACATTAACACCACTTACAAGCATACATGCAAGTGCCAGAAGTGAAAAGCTAACAGCTGTTTTTGAGAAGCCGCTTTCACACCAAGTACTTAGTGCCCCGGCATTTAATACCCCAGGGCACTAAGTACCAATCGAGTTCACACCGGAGTACTTTTCCCTAAGGGAAGATTACGCAAATGACCCGCTGACGTCACTTCGTCTTCTTCTGCTTTGGGTTTACTGGCAGGCCGCAAACAACTTCACGGCGTATACATCACATTTTTGTGTGAACGCGGCATAAGGGGTACTAACGGAACCAAACGGGAAAAGTACTCCGGTGTGAACGCGCCTAGAAGCTTCAGACATTCAGCAGTGAGGTCTTTACTGATGTGTTTTATTTTGGAGAAGAACGTGAACATCTCTAAAGCTTGTGATAACATGTCTTCTTTCAGAATAACCAGTTACCTGTTGAAATAAACATTGACTTAGAGATGAGGGATTTTCAGGTTTAGGACGCATTCCTGCACTACTTTTTATATATCTATATATAGATATATACACACAAAAAAGTTGCACCGCCTTTAGCTTTGAGTACGGCATTACTAATACATTGCTTAACCCTGCTTGATGCAGGCCAATCATTTGACCCTTCTGAAACTGATTAACATCCTTTCCACGACCACAGGAGATGTCTTCCGACATGGTTGCTTAAGAAATAAGAAGTTAAACACCACATTAGCTCGGGTTAAATAACGTGTTGCCAGCTGAAACATATGAATCACTGCAGTAACTAGAAAATGCATTTCCTGCAGAAAATGCGTGTGAATGCTGTAAACTGTACATTTGTTGCTGAATTTAGCAGAAAATGCAGAAAAAGCTGAATATTGTATTAGTTGAATGGTCTCTGCAGCTGCTTTTAGCTACAAAAACCAAGTAAGTGTGTTGCTGAACTTAGCGGAGAAATGCAGAAAAGTGAAATGATTTGAATCAAATTGTTACAGCTCAAATGCATTGCAATGACTTTGCTGAAAACTTGAAAGTGAAATGTTAAACTGGAAGAGTAGGAAAAATAGTGAAGAAGCTTAATATTTAAAAGAAAAGGTTTAAAACACAACATGTATAGCCTTGATGTCCTGAAATAGCTGAATAATGTAATAGTTGAATGGTTTCTGCAGCTGAAAATAGGCTGAAGGAGTTACATATCAGATGTAAGTAGTAGTGAATGAATTTGTATTAAGAAGAGAAAAGAAAGCAGGCTTGGGAAAGCAGCAGAATATTTTGACTGCAAACCTTTCGACTAAAACCATACGTCACCAATAATGTATAAAATATGTTGAAGTCAGTATGAAGTCTCCATCAGACAGAAAAGAATAGGCTGAGCCAGTCTGTTAAAGTCCAGTGTGTCAGTGTTTGTTTCTGTGCTGAGCACCGACACATAACAAATAATCATAACACCTGTGTGAGCCCAGAGATCAAAGGTTTCCATCTGCCCAGCAACACCATGGTTACCAGCTGCAGCACTGAGTCCCATTAAGAATGCATTGAGGATCATATCTGACCATTTTGCCACCTGTTCAAAAACTATGGCTCCTATCAAAAAATGAACAGACCGTGAGCATCAGGGAACCCCAATGAACTGATACATGTTTTTTTTGTTGGGTTTGTGTGTAAAATGTGGAGATGGGAGCAGTTTGTTTAAAGTTGACTTCTCTCTGTTCTGAAGAAAGATCCGGAAATTGTTTACATGGGAGTCTATTGGGAGCTAGGTGGAATTTTTGACACGTTTTTGTCTCAAGAGGCATTTTGTTTAATTATTTTTCTTCATTTTTTTTATTTTTCAACCTAGGAGAGGTTTTCCTACTTTTTTCATGAAAAATGATGTCCAAGGAGTGTAGGGTTTCGGAATTATGGCAGGTTTAAAAAAAAAAAATGGGCGAAATTCAAGCTGTCCTCCACTCTGTTTTGAGATCAAAGCACTCTAAGCCTCAACGAGCTGCTCAATACACACTAATGTTCTAACTAAATCTGAAGAAAGCCTCTTTACCAAGCTCCGAACTAAGTTAAATATCTCAAAAAGTGTAAAAGATATCAAAAATGTGAATACGAATTGAATAGCTGAAGGTCTTGTGATCATTTTAAAGTTGGAATGAAGTCTCAGCTGAAAGTATGTGGAAGGAGAAGCATTTGGCGCAAGGTGTAGATAAAAGAGGATTTGAAGGTTCCTCCCATTGACTTCCATGTTAAAAAAAGAGTTTAAAAAGCTGAATATTTCAAAAAGTATGAAATATTTTGAAAAAGTTGAAAGTTTCCCATCGATTCCTGAACAGGCTGAATAGTTTGATATTTGAATGGTTTCTGTAGCTGAAAGTATGCTGAAGTTATGGAGAGCCAAAGTATTTTTTTTGGATGGCTATTGCACATATATATATATATATAAATAAAAGGATGAACGGGCTCACCTTCAGGCCTCGCCGTATTCTGTCAGTCATCACTCCCATGAACTCCTTGTGGCTCAGGCACTTATCTCCATCCATATCAAAGAGCTTGAAGACAGTATCCAGAACATTGTCAGACAGATCGTGGCCTGTGGCGATCCTCACTGCTCGTTTGAACTGGGCTGCAATGAGAGGAAGGAAAAATGTGATCATCTACTGTCTGCAGTCTGAGAGAGAAATACCCACATGAAGAGAGGCGTTACCCATTCCAACAGGACGGTTGCCTCCAGTGACCAGTTTCATAGAAAAGGAAAAATCCTCCAGACTGTTGGTGAACAGACAGAAGGCTTTGAACTCCTCGAAGGTGATACTCTGCAAGACAACATTTCAGTCAACCAATAAACTAGATTCAATCTTTTCACAGCATTTTTGTGATGAAAGTCCTCTCACCTGGCCAGCAGGGATCCTCTTCCTCATGTTCTCCCAGTACGCCTCGTTGTCTTCTTCGTTGGTGTAGTGGAGCAGCCACTCAGCGAAGTCTTCTCTCCTCATGGTGTCCATACCTTTGGAGAACTGCAGGAACTCCATCTCCTGGACTTCAGCCTGCAGGTCTACCATGAACCTGAGGACACAGGGGAGAGGTCCTACTGAGGTTAGTGAGGAATGTGGTCACAACTATGCCACAATCACTTTAAAGAAAGACAAATACAGTTGAAAATGAATCCATTCTTTACAATGAAGTCTATTTTATCCCTTAATATATATGATGGAGTCCAACATCTGACAGAACTAGATTAATATCATAAGGAAGAATGATAGGCTGTTTCTGTTCTGTTGTACAGCGGCCTTCACTATTTTATAAATAGCAAGGTTTTCCTTGATTTAGATACATGCTTCTAAATCAAGGAAATGCTCGACTGAAACCGACTTGTTTAGCAGCAATGTAACTTAAGTGGCTTCATGTTAGACGTCCCCTTATTAACGTACTGCAAAACAAATAGAGCCCCGTAAGTGTGAGGCAATTATTTCCCAACTTTTATTATATACACCTCGGTCCGGAACCTCAGTGACCCTAATGGAAGGTTCAACCACTTTAACTACCTTTATGTACACTAAGGCTGGAAAGCAAGTACAATCACATCACCAACATTACATTCATCACCACATACAACTTTTTTTTAAATGTATCTTGAATGTATGTACCTTAAAAAAAGTTTCTACTTTTGTTGCTAAAACCTTGAATTAATTGACTGTAATACTATGATATACATTAGTGTATTTTAAGTTACACAAGTTACTCTTACAATCAATTTAGGTAAATGATTCAGTATTCTGTCAACACTGCAGACATTTGCAGAGTGTACCAGTGAAGACTCACACACACTGTAATGCAATGAGTGTGACTGCGTTTCTGTACCTGTGGAAGTCCTGATACTGCAGCTTGTTTTCTCCTCTCTTGCCAAAGAAGTAGGCCTGCAGAGTCGTGTTCACACCTTCCCCTTCTACCACTGGTTTCTGTAGACATCCAGGGAATGTACAATAAGCAGACATTACTCTCCAGTGATGCTGAAGTTGAGACCGATCCTGCTGAGCTTAAAAGGGAATATGAACACCCACCTCTGTGCCTTGAGGAGCTCTCTTTTTACTGGTCCCAATGATTTTCTTCAGCTTCAGAAGAAACAGAACAGAAATATTAAGATATAGCTACTGAAATACATTTTATCAAAATGTCAAAATCCGAACAAACATCATTCTTCAATGTAAACTACCTAAAATAATAAGAGTATGAGAGATATAGCCTTCATATTCGTCACACATCAGACACTAAAGCAAATCAGAATAACAATCACAACCAGTTTTACACATACGAGGAATTTGCTTTGGTATAAGTCAATTCCTCGTATGTGTAAACCTACTTGGTGATGACAGTCCATGCAAAGCTTCTCTTTAATTGTCCTTTAGACTTATGTCACAACATGAAAATATGACACAAGGTGCATAGCGTGCCAACATGCACTCTAGTAGCCTTGGTCCAGGCTAGAATTAGCACACTTTAAAGAGTCTTCTCACGCTGCCAGGTTGGAACAGCTACAAAAATGTCCTGTGAGATTAAATAAATGGATCACTGAGAGGGGCCGTTTCTCAATGTCGAGCAACCAAAAAAAAGGAACCATGATCGATTTTCAAACACAACAAAAATGATATGGATTGAATAACGGTGATTTTTTTAGATTTCTACAGGTACGCCATTACTTAAAAGGGGACCTATCATGCAAAATGCACTCTAGTACATCTTTTATACATGAATATGTGTCCCCGGTGTGTCAGGGAACTCACCATCCTTGAAAACCCTTTATTAATAGTTTTCACCAGTGCATACACATCAGACACAGGGATGAAAGTAATCTCAAAACTTTACAAAGCTCTTCAAGATATTAAAAAGGAAAATACTTTCTATATAAAACACAAATGGGAAAACGAATCCAAAAAAATCATCCCTGATGAAGTCTGGACAAATGACTGTACTTTTCAATGGAAGATCTCTAGCTCAGGCGCCTATCGGACTTGGAAGATGCTGAGCAGGTACTTTTTCAGCCCTGCTCAGTCATCACATCATCTAGGGCCCCCCAGCTGCTGGAGGAAATGTGGTTCTCAGTTAGCACATCACTACCATTTGTTTTGGGCTTGCCCTTTAAAAGTAACTTTTTGGCAAAAGATCCATTTAGAAATTGAAATAGTACTTAAAGGTGGGGTATGTCATTTTGGAGAAACCAGCTCGAGTGCGCTAGAATTTGAAAATACACAACCGGGAAAAATCTGCCACTTCCTTACAGAGCCCCTCCTCCAACACACACAAACGTGCACATGACCAATGAGGGCACGAGATAAGTTTGTGCACAGATGGAAGGCTGACAGGCAGGTAGGCCATCCAGTTATTTTAGCCGGGCCGGCTCAGATGATTGGTCGTGCTTTTTACAGTACTACGGCTTCTACAGATGACATTTTGTATGGATTTATTGCCAAAGCATTTAATATATTCATTGCTATCGGGATGTTCAGAGCATTCCATGGAATATAACAAAAAGTGTTTCTGAAATGAATTACATACCCCACCTTTAAGGAAAAAATCCCATTAAACAGGGACGAATTTCTATTTGGGCTCGTACATTCAATCCCCACAAACCTCAAAACAATTATTTGGAATTCTTACTGTTGCAGCAAAAAAAGTAATTACTAGAAAATGGCTCAAAGCGGATATCCCTTCTCTTGACAACTGGTACGACAAAATCCATGAAATCTATGTTATGGAAAGAATCACCTTCTCAATGAGGCTTCAGGAAAACACATTTGAGGAAATATGGAAAAAGTGGAGAATTTACATATCCCAAAGACGACCATCCCTTGTTTGACTGTGTTTCTATACACCGATTGAATTTATATGTATAGGTGTGTATGTATGGACACATGTATGTGTGTATGTGTATTGTATGTATATATGTATGTTGATATGTATGCATATGTACATGTGTATTTTATTTTTGACAAATTTTGTTTGCCATTTCATTTGTCATTTTCGGGTCTCTAAAAATATATGATTTGAAAAACTGTACTTTTAATATAATGTGACCCCAAATAAATAAAGAATAAAAAAAGAAAATAAATAGTGGCTCTGCAGCAGCTTTACTCGACATTGAGAAACGGCCAGGGTCTGACTTAGGCTGCAGAGAGGCATTCACATGACAGAGGACAACAATAGAGTTTCTTGCAGTGCAGCTCTCCCTCACCTTCACATGGGGCCGTGGTCCATACTTACGAGTGTGGAGCATCAGTGCTCTACGCAGCATTAAAGGTGGCAAGATTTTGACATTTAAATCCACACGCGCAACAGAATCACATTTTGTCTTTGCAAAGTGCCCTCCCACGATTTATCCATGTAAACCAATCTGTGTTATGTTCAGTATTACTATCACATTCACATATATCACAAATATATAAGATGTCTTACCTTGAGAAATTCCTTTTTGTCCACCTGTTCATTTCCGTCAACATCAAGCATTTTGAAAGCAATATGAAATCCTATGTGTGGCTCTGAAACAGAAATGCAGTCAATAATCTGAACTCAGTCTGAATATTATCACAGGAATCAATGCACTTAGTAGGGCAGAGTAGCGTTTCTCAACACAACCTGGAGGACAGTGCTGAGAAATACAAAATTAAATCAGGTTACCAGCTGACTCACTGAAATGTGCAAGAAAATGCAGAGTCACAATAAGTCAGGCAAATCAATTCAGCACAGTATGAATGAGAGTAGGGGGCTACTTACTGGTCAGGATGGTCAGCAGGAACAGATACTCTGTGTAGGATATCAAACCTGCAGGAGACAAAGAAATGTACGCTGAATTATATTTAGGAAATAAAATAACCAATAAATATGAGGACGGAATTTGAAAACAAATACTAACATACAGATGTGAATTGTTCTTGTTTCAAGAGGCCCTATTGTGCTTTCTCCCCCCCCCTCCTTCTATTGTCTAGCGCTCAAACACATTGTACGTGATAGGCTAAGGGGAGGGACATCTCTTAGTGGTTGACCTATCACAACAGAGCCGGCCAGCTAACCAATCAGAGCAGACTGGGCTCTGGTTTCAGACAGAGGGTGAAAAGAGGTGCTGTAGCACAGGCAGTATGAGAAAAATTAAGAGCTTTTTGGACATTAAAGCATGGAGACATGTCCCAGTAGAGACACTACATACTGATATGATCCTGAAAATGAGAAGATAGGGCCTGTTTAAAGTTTAGAACTTACCATCGTCTCCTATTGTTCTGAACAGTTCATTACCGGCCAGAGCTTTAGAGGCAGTGGCCAACATGTGGTTAACCTCCTGCAATAAGAAACAGATGACAACACAAACTGAGGATTTAAGTGCTACTAACTGTAGCTGACTCATTTACAAAATGTGAAGATGTTAACATACCTGTGTGGTTAAACGTTTCTTCTGCAGCTTTCCTACAGGAGAAGAAACCAAGTTTTGTTAATAAAACAACCAAAAACTTAACAAGGAACAGTGTATGGCCTTAAATGTGTTTTCCAATGATAGCACATATCATCCTGTGTTAACTGTCAGCAGATGATGGATATCAATAAGCTTACGGTCCACATTCTCCAGCATCACAGAGAACAGGAAGTCTCTAGGGGTCATGTAGGGCTCCTGCTCGTACACCAACGAGGCGAACTGGATGAACCGAACCTTCCTGGCTGACAGAGCTGGAGCTGCTACTTCCTGAAACACAGGTATCATATCAGAGAGCACTGTGATAATAAGCAACATTAAGAGTGTGTGTGTGTGTGTGTGTGTGTGTGTGTGTGTGTGTGTGTGTGACAGCTGGGGGGCGTCAACATTAGCTGTTGGTATAAGTGTACCTAGTATTACGCACTTACAGTACATATTAATATAGATGTCTGGGTAACTTATCTTTAGCAGCTTAACATTCGACCAGACAGACACACGACAGATGGGTTTGTTCGACGACACAAACTTTAGTTAGACTTTGGTTAACTTTTATTAGGCGTGAACTCACTTTCGGTGCCTCGGCATGGACAGCAAAGGGCAGAGTCCTGTTAGGAAGATATTGGTAATAACAGATAAGCCCGGTACCGAGAACTGAGCCCACTATAGCGGGTCCGACAGCACGGTACCGTGCTACAGCTCTCAGAGACCGAGGACTCCTCACTGCGTTCCTGAAGACGGAGACGAGCCTCCCGAGGGCAGCCATGTTCAGGAAGGGAGCTGCTACTAAGCCACGCCCACATAGGAAGAAAACTAAATGATCACGTGACACCTCCGTCCCGGAAACATCTCCAAAATGTTCCGAATCCGAATAAATATATAAAGAATAAATAAATGACAAATAAAAACATACTGTCCACATCTATGCACCTAATTGTAATTATTAAGATCCCCTTCAGTAATGTTTTAGACAGCAAAATACTCTGCTTCAAATACTAATTTGAGTAAGGCTAATAACTTCAACCTTAAACATTAGCCTAAAGAAATCTTTAAATTACATAGGCTAGGTCTACCCCTCCTTCCTTATTCAAATATAAAGATAATGTTTAATTTCTCCAAATTTCCCTGTGCATTTTAACAGTAGCTACTGAAGTGTAAATATAGCTTCGGATAAAAGCGTCAGCTAAATAACATGCAATAGTAATAAGGTCCAAAGTTAAGCTGCTGGATACAACATATTTTCTTCCATTCTCAGTTGGCCATTTATCAGACCTGCAGGCCTTAAACTGTGTGTGAAGTCTCTTAATACTGCAAGTCCAGGTGATGAACTGAGATACAATGTGAGGGCAGACCTTTAGTGTCAAACTCACTCTCTGTATTATAAAAAAGAAAAACACCAACCAATGGGAATACATGTTTATTGTTTACTACTGAAGACGACAACAATCTACTTCCAGGTATATATGACTATCTGAAACAAACCATCATCTTGAGCTACAGGATCCATGGTTACAGCTCCTACATGAGTCTTAAGAATCAACGGCGCCTCTATCCTGTTCCTCCTGCACCAGGAGTCGGACCTTCTGTCTCAGAAGACAGGCAGCACCATGGACCATCCCACAACTTCAGTCATGAAGCATTGGGAGGAGAGCAGAAGAGTCAACAATGACAGGTAATGCCACAGAAGAGGAGATGTTCTCATAATTAACCTGACAGTTGAAATAAGAATAATCTTTGGAGGTGAATTTGGGGTTTTCTTCTGTAATTTATGGAAATACATATTAATCCACAACTGACTTTTGGGATTAGATAAACAGTTTGTATTTGTATTTGTATTTCTCTGCAGTGTTACACAATGGATCATGCAATCTTCTTTGGAATTATTCACAGCTAAAATGATCATGTGTATTATGTTCCATAATCCATATTCCATTCGAATGTGTAATATTTAATTTCAGACTCCTTAAATACAAGTTAAATATTGTTGTCACTACAGTTTAGTGACAGAGCATGATGCAAAGTGTAATTGTGGATTCCACTTTTAATCTGGGCCAGCATTTATTTGTCACAGAAGGAAATCATTCCTATTGACCCAAGTTTCACAGACATATGCATAATACATTAATGTTTAAAATGTAGACAAAAGTACCGTCAAAGCCTTTTTAACCACATTTCTTAAACAAGCAGAGAAAATATAATATTTCCCTCATGATTAGACAATTAAATCACAATATGTGGCCATGATACAAACCTAGAGAGTCAGTGGAACTGGACTGATTTAATGAGACAATACCATATTTCTTATTTCACATCATAATTTAAATGTACATTCTGAAAACATACATCAAGTTGTGCAGATTTTGTGAAATACTGAATGTATGTATGTTTTTGTGTTCTATTGTATAACAGACCCTGCACCAATACTGTCTGTGCATTGGGCTTTACTTAAGTGCAGAACAAAGTTTGCACGTACCTTTATTTTTACCGAGATGAGTTACTCATTCATGTCCAATAACATTTTATTTAAACTGCACTTGTAATTTAAAGGACAATTAGAATATTCATTGGTAGATATATTAAAGCCAAACATACATTTGTGTTGTATTATTGGCAGTATGCTGCATATTCTGCTCAATGTTGGCATTGTACCGTTGTACAAGTTATTGTATGACCAGAAGGAAGCAGGACGGATCCGAGGCACACACAGTTCGGAAAACAATGATTCAGTTGTGTAGTGGTGTCCATATGAAGGCTAGTTTAGCTGTACTTCCAGAGGGCACCACAGTATGTGAACACACACCTCAGACTTTTTCTAAATAGCATATTTTCATAATTTTATTTAGATTATCGGTTGAGTGTGTTTACATATCAATGTCATGTTTACATATCAATGTCATGTCTACATACGGTACTTTACTGTAGCCTATGTAGTGTGATGCAGTAATGAGTCCTAAAAAACATAAATAAGTTAGCATTTTACCACTTTCGGTTCCCTTCCTGAATTCAATGGTTTTTGAACGTGTTTTTGGTAAGATCCTTCTGAAATAAGGTTAATAAGAGTTTACGATACTTTCACATTTTTTCTACGACATAAAAAAAGTCAGTTAATACCCCACTGGTGAATGTCTTAAGCTTTATGTCATAAAACCTTTAGCTTAGCATTGGTGATGCTCAGCCATGACTGTGATGTAGTTTGTTTATAGCCTACATTATTTTTTACATCTGGCGATTGCATTTAAGCTTCCAAAATCATAAAGTGGTGTTAATATGTGCTGAATATCTTGCTGAACAAAACATGGAAGTATCATAAACGTGCATATACCAGAGATCCTATCTCTTTAAAATCAAAAATTCGAAACGGAAAAATCCCATTGCTTTTCGTTGAAGGAGCTCTTGAGATGCTAGCCTCCTGGTCGGCCTTTATTAATAGGTCATGAATGCACCACTATTATATCTTGCCTATGACCTCCAGCATTCGTTCCATAAGGTTGGAAGAACAAAGGCTTTAGCGTAGTCGCCGTAGTGTAAGGAGCTGATCACGTGGGCCTACAGTCAATGCTAATCTCTCTTGCTACCTTGTGGTGATAACGTTCATCTTTTCAGATGGCCTTTTCTGCTTCACAGATTATAAAAAGTGGTGGTAAAAGTCGATTATCAATTTTTAAGAATGTGCAATTGAGTTAAAAACCCTTCAGCTTGTAGTTGAAACCAACGTGAAGAACAAACTGTTTCCGTTAGCTCTGTGTCTGACCGGCATGTGTGTCCACATCAATTGCACGTCAAGTCTGCATCAGCAGGTTTGGAGATTTATTTAATGTCATAGCAGCAAGTTGTAATGTAAAGTAACAACGACATACACACTTGTAAGACCATCAATGAAGGATACAAAGTTTGCACACATTTTTTTTCTTCAGTCACGGTTTATGCTGCCTACTTAATTTCGACTGTTATTTTAATAACATAGTGGAAAAAGACCCTCATGGGTTTCATTAAAGTGATGGTAAGCGAACACTTACAACGCACATGGTGATGTGGGCTAAATATATGCCATGAGCAATGAATCAGAACAATTACAGCCACACGAAAATACTATAGCTCCTATTTCAATGATAAAAATATGTATTGCAAAGACAGGCTCGCTGTCCTTATTCATGATTCAATAACCAATAGCTTTTTTTCCTTCTGAACCACTGTTTCAGCAAACTGCATGACATGGCACTTATGTTAAAACAAACAGTGACTGGCAAATGGAAATAACATTCACACCAAAACATAGCTTATATATTGTCGTTCAACTCATTTGAAGGCTGCAGTAATACAGATACAGCACACTACAATCCTCAAGTCAGTGAATTCAAATACTGCTGCATCTGAGATATACTTTTGGAGTTTTTATAGAAAGGAAGACCGCGAAGAAGTCTTTTTCTGTACACATTTGAGGTGCAGTTTGATAGAATGGAAAATACATTGAAGAAAGTCACAGCTGCTGTGTGTTTCCTCCTATGTCTTTAATATGAGTACACTGTGTCAAAATGGCTACATTTTACTGACATTAATGATACTTTAATTGTTTTTCTATATGTAAAAAATAATTGGCATACATGACAAATAATAAGTTGACTAATGCCCGTTCATCTCTGCGATCACAGCATACTGTACTTTTTCTGAACTGCCCAGCTGTTTCTCATGTCTGTAACATATAACCTAATCACACCTCTCACAGAGACACCCTCTAATCATTAGTACACATTCTTATTGGGGCAACTCCTGAATCTGATATGAATAAATATAGGCATATAAAAATACAACAAGCATACCTACAGTATGTCCTGCTGCTCTTCCCTGGTAAAATGTGTGTCATACAACTAGATACTGGTGTACTTATATACACTATGATATTTAATAGTGGCTCCTAATTTGCATATTTTTCATTTAAATGTCATAATATATTTGAGTGATGATTGTTTTTATTTGTGGATTAATACAAATGTTTTAATTTTACCCATTTCCGTTCAGAGTATTGTTTTATTAGAGCACAGGATTTATTGGTATACATACAAAGATAGGTATATACAATTCATGACTCGAATCATGACAGTTTTACATTTAACTTGCCTTTGACGGAGAGATTCCAATCAGTTTGAACTTCAAATGAAAGACACAGGGTACAGAGAGGCTTAACTCTCAGCGAACAGCTTCAGGGTTTTACAATTTTGGCCACCACCAACTCTGTGGTGATTGAACATTTCACAGCTGAAATCAGTACATTCTGTGGAAAAGAAATCGCAGTAATACAGTACAAACAGCAGAGGGGCCATTTGGCTTCTTAATTCATGTTACAGATCAAGGAGTAGTCACTTCTCTGGCCTATCCCCTCAAGAAACAACCATTTTTCTTCTCATGCTTATTGTGGTTAGAAGACAAACATATTTTGTCAAACTCACCTCTGGATTTTCAGAAGTAGACAGTGACAGACAAATACATTTTCCTCCAGCCACATTAAATTATTGCAATTTCAATACTGCCCAACTTATTTCAAGAACATAAAAATAAAGGCAAGTTTGACAGTGCACTAATAGACTTTTTCATGCAATGTTCAGATTTTTGTCATGTATACAAAAGCATTGTGTCACATAGGCTTAGTATTACTTTGAGCATTGCCTCTTTGAACACACCTTGGATTAGAATTTGATGGAAAGCTCTTTTCTTGACATGGATCATTGTGGACAAACAATAATAATAATAATAATAATAATGAACAAAAGCTGAAAATAAACGGTAGAACTGTGTATTAATTGACACCAATGAAGTCAGGTGGGTAACACCAGCATTCCATTATATTAACATGATTCAAAGCTAGCAATGTGATGGGATTACATGTCTTTATGATTAGTATACAGATGTGTCAAGTGTCTAAGGTGCACAACTGCATGGGGTAAGCTTACGTTTATGTGACAAATCATGGAGTTCACATTTGCAATTATTTCTTGTTTCCTTTTCCCTTTTAAAAAAAAGTATATTGCTTCAAAAAACTTGTTTTTCTTTTTTGATATTGTGAAACATATCATTCACCACTTCTCGGGGTTTGTCTAGCTAGACAGAGCATTACATTATCAGTCAAAGATACATACAGAAAGATGCTGTGAATCCGAGAGATTAAACGATCAACGATGGGACGTGACAGTGACTTATACTCGGGACCACTTGTTGAAGTCTGTCTGTCTGTCTGGGCCGACCTGCTATCTACCAGCAGGTGGCACAATGCAAGCACTGATGTATTGCCTGGGTGAAGGGGAGGGGCTGAGAGATTAGTCTGTCACAGTAAAAATAGTCAGTCCAAGGACCCGGTGTGTTCCGCTCTGTGACTGAGGATCAGCAAACCTAGCTGCACATGCTCTCCATCCATCCCTCACACCCACCGCCTCCCACGCATCTCGTCAGTGAATAATGTTAAAACATAAAGGGGCTCCTCATTTGCTCTTTCCAGAAGTGCTGGAGCCCCCTGCCCCTCCCTCCATTTTGTCGGCGATTTCTGACGTGTCTAACTTCTCAGAGCCGTCCCCTTTCTCTGACCTCTCCTTCTCAGACCTCTCCTCCCCCTCGGCCAGCTCCGACCTCTCTGACCTGGCGTCGGCATCCCCCTCAGACTTCTCCTTCCTCTCCGAGTGGTCGGGTTCCATGGACGAGGTTCCCGGCTTGTCCCACTTGCCCAGTTCCTCGTATTCAGATATACAGGTGGTGATGCTTGAAGTCCAAGCCTTCATGTCCTCCTTTAGAGAGCAGCAAATGACACACATTTGTATTATGTAATCATTCTCACTTCTGGTTATCATTTTATGTTTTGGGATTCACAAAGTGTTATCAATACAGATCAACGTTTTTATACATCATCGGGTTGAGTATCTTGTCCAAGGACACTGACATGTTGTCCACTGACCTTCGATTGATGGACAACCACTCTACCTAATAACCCACCGCCATGTGGTGTGCGATCGCAGGTTTTAATTGGTAGGGAAAGAACGGAGCTTGTTGTAGCTTTAGAGAATGCTATGACTAGTTCCCAAGGCCGGATTAGTGACCAATATTATACATTTTCATTCAATCTGGCATGTCAATCTGTCATTTGTCAAAAGCAGGGACGCAGCTACATAGTTCAACCAAAGTATAGGTCTAGCCTTTTGCCCTTTCAGTCAAAAATTACAAGACAAGGATACAATGGATAAGAACTCAAGACAGTGTATGGCTCAAGAAGACCTAGGTAAAGTTGAGCGCATACATAGTGAGACCTACACATAGACGGTTTAGAAAATATATTCATTTCACCCTATAGAAAAGCCGAGTTATTTATTGAGTGAGTTTCATTTAAAACAATGTATGATGAGTGAGGTTTTTTTTCTCTTGTCACTGAGGGCCCTCTCTTGCTCAAGGGCCCCTGGGCACGTGCCCAGTGTGCCCATATGGTTAATCCGGCCTTGTTAGTTCCTAACCACATTGAGAACAACAGGTTCCATATACGGGTTATAAAGAGAAAATGTTCCCTGATATTTGAAAGAAAATGACAGTATGCTGCAAATTCTGCTCATATTTTAAGACATTTTTGTATTCCTATAGAGAATTACAAAAAGAAAGGAAATAAAAAATAGACAAACTAAAGCAATGTCTGATATTTATTTGCAAGGTAAAGATCACAGTGTGAGGAGACTGAACATCATGTTTTTGGTTGAGTTTTTTCCCAGTATTTTGGTGCAATGGAAGTATGTCAATTAATTCTGCTTCAATTGGTTTGTTCTAAATCCAATTCTACATGCAGGTTTTTGTTGGGTAATAACCCTTCAACAGATAAGACGGTCGATCATTTATATTTTGTTATTGTCAGCAAATCTGTCTGTTTATAACACTTCCTAAAAGTGGCCGACTCAGGCTTTCTGAGGGTCGGCAGATCACCAGCCACACAAGGGGAGATGGAGAGGAAAAGGTTTTCTGGCATGTAGGACACCTTTGCGAGCACAGTGTCACGTTATATTAAACCCAGCATGGCTAAAGCAGGCAGTTGTGTCTGCCTCCGTCAGATGCTAACTTGTAAATGCTAACTAGACTATGCTAGCAAATATGCACAGCTATCTTTTCTTTCTTTACTCATCCATCTAGGACACGGTCAAGATATTAGACTTGTGTCATAGCAAATGGACCATTTGTATGTCTAAACAGTGCTCCGGTTGTTTCTGCTTCTCTCCTGGGGGACACGTTAAAGGATATGTTAGGGGTGAAACAAATATCTCAACTTGATCATTTGTAAGAAGCTGATGTTCTCATGACAGTACATCATTTTTTAACACAGCGATTACGCCAGCAAGATACTGAATCTCAGTAAATAAGGCATTATATTCCAATCAAATGTCCCTGATTTAAAGTAATTTAGGTTTAACCAGTTTAACTTTATTTAGAATTGAGGAAGAAACAAGAATTCTGTTGGCGCCCGAAACGCAAAGACAGTACCTCACATTGGCTTCCTTTATCAGACCTGGAGGTTCTGAGGTTGTTATTTATTAACCTGTTTCATTTTGTGTTTTAATAAAATGTCACTCAGCAACACATTTAACTGTGACACAGTATTTTATTTGTATGTAGATTTGTATGCACCTCTGTCAATATATACTTTTCGGTTAAAAAGTCCAATAAGAAAATTAGGAATAATAAATAAGCCACAGTGTGTGTGTGTTCATGGTGATAAAGGAACATGACACAGAGTGCAACAGTGTGGCTCACTGACAAAGGAGCTCTATGGCACCAATCATTAAGATACATCTGGCTTTGGATACATACATCATTCTTGTTATTTTAATACATACATGGTTTTGGTCTTTTCATTGGACTTCAACAAGATCACCAGACTCACTCTAACTTGACTGAACACATGTAAACAACCTTTATGTTAGGTATATTCCTTGATGTGTAGTTATCTCCTGTTGGCTCCTTATGGCTCTCTTATGTGGAAAACATAAGGTCTATATTAAGAGACAAAACTGCATGATGTCCTGTTGTCTGCCCCTTTTAAACATGACTCAAATACAAATGTTCTTACCTCATCTTTTGCATGGAATACAAAGTTGTTACCATCAGCCATTCTGCAGGAAAAATGAACAGGGATTATCAGTTTCTCATTCACTGTAATAATTGTTTTAAGGTTGAATAATGCAAATAGTAATAATATTGTAAAATTGTAAATATTCTGTGCTTTGATTTAAAAATTTGAAATGTAATATCATGATTTGTGTCACAATAACTTACTGAAGAATGAAGACATTTTTCTTCTTCTTGTATCCCATAGAAGGATCAAAGGTGCAGTTAGCCAGCTCCACAGGAGGCTCCTCGTTGTATGTCGTAGTCAGGTGCCTAGCATCCTTGTAGAAAAGCAGCTGTCCCTCTTTCAACACACAGTACACGTTCAGCCAGGATTTGCTGTGAAATGAAGATGACACGTGTAACAGATATTAACAGATTACGATTGAATACATGTTCAGACATGATTTGGGCCAGTGGAAAGATTGACAAACAGAGTAACACAATGTACAGGTTATTACAGAAGTACACTTTCCTTCACATTTTCGAAACACAATGATAGTGGAAGCAAAATTATCATTGAAATTGTCAGGCCTTTTTAAAAAATAAAAAGTTGTCAAGATGCCAGACAAAGCAGGCTTCTTTTTTATAGCAGATGACTGATAATTTGTCGGTTTGAATGTCCGCTGTTGTTGACAGATTAGCATAAACTACTTCCAACCGAGCTGGTCTCCAGCTAACTTTTGAAGGTTTCCAGCTGACTCATTTAAAATGATCATCTTGTAAAAGGGGTCTTAATACAATTAAACGATCCCACAAGTTAATGATCCATGTAGAAGATATCAAGATGCTGCAGTGTAGTTTTAATTGAATAAAAAACAGTGTATGTCTTAGTTGTGACCAGCTTTTCTTTAACATAGCATTACTCCACAAATTACTCTAGATAGTTCATAATGCCTCCATTGCCTGGAAGTAAAGCTCGGTAACTGTAGGTCGTAAGCTAGCTGGACATGCTAACATTCAAATCACATGTTTATGCAGATACATTTCTTATCTTCCTTACACTTGGGTAGACAGATCTCCAGGCTCCATGAAATGTCTACGTCTGATTGGTCTTGACATTGGTTATACCTGTTTGGGCTTCTCTGCTGAGCTTCAAGGTCAGATGATGAGGCTTTTTTGCGGTAGAGGAAGCCTTCGTTGTTGGCAGTGTGTGAAGGCGGCTGAGGTGTGGTTGGGGCCCCAGTAGCTGGAGCTGAGCGAGAACGCCGTGTCTCCTCAGGCTCTTTGGGACGAGGCCTCCTCCTCGGTTTGGGGCGGTCTCGGGCCCGAGGACGTCCATCAAAACGAGTCACCGGTGCTGAGAGGCTGCTTGCAGGGCGATAAGAATCTCCTCGTGCCTGAGGAATGAAAAATAAGAGAATGTCACATCAAGAAAAAAATAAAAACGAGCAACACTGTTTTGATGTACCGTGCAAGCTTACTCACAGATGCTGCCTCTCTCTCCTGGACTTGTTCAACAATCTCTGCCATGGTATTTCTCTTATCCCTGTAGTTACAACAGACACGTGTCACCCGAACACAATCATCATGTGACACTACAAATCTTTAGGGTCATGCCACACAGTGTTGACTATGCAAATGTGTTAAGATCATCTGACTTTAACTGTCACCACACTGAAAAAACAGAAACGTTGACTTTAATTAAAGTCAGTGTTGCAGTTTTTTCAGTGTAGCATGGCTCATTCACATACCCTGAGCGTTTGTCAGAACCGTCCTTAACAGAGCCCTCCAGGTCACTCGAGTCCTGCCTCTGGAGCCTCTGCTTGCCGCTGCCCTCCTGCTCGCTGGACGACTGCCTCTCCAGGCGCCTCCGGTAACGCTCCTGACGCACAATCAGCGGCAGCTCGTTCAGCCTAGCCTGGATCTCTTGTTCGCTGGAGGTCTGTCTACCCAACTTGTACTCCCTCTCTCGCCTCAGGTGGTCCATCTGAGGATCCGAGCGGCTGCCACGGGGATCCCTCTGGAGGCGGCCGTGGAGGAGCTCCAGCCCCGACTCTGGCCCCACCATGTCGGCCATTGGGATGTCCCCAAACTGTTCCCGCTGCGCCCTGCTGGCCTCTAGGAGGGGGTTTACAGCCTTGTGGATGTGGTTGATCCTGGGCTGCATGAAGTCAGCTTTCAGATGCTGCCATGCATATGCCATTTTAGGGTCCATGATGCCACCACTTTGCGCCAGGTAACTAGAACTGCCCAGACTTCCACTGCTGTAATTATTTTGTGCCAGAAAGCCTGAGCTACCCAATCCCCCACTGCTCTGGTAATTCTGCGCTAAGTATCCAGAACTCACCATATTAGGCTGTTGTGCTAAATACCCAGAACTCCCCATGTTAGGCTGTTGTGCCAAATACCCAGTGCTCCCCAAATTAGGCTGCTGCGCCAAATATCCCGTACTTCCTAAATTAGGCTGTTGTGCCAAATATCCCGTACTTCCTAAATTAGGCTGTTGTGCCAAATATCCCGTACTCCCTAAATTAGGCTGTTGTGCCAAATATCCTGTACTCCCTAGATTAGGCTGATGTCCCAAGTATCCAGAACTTCCCATATTTGGTGATTGAGCCAAATATCCAGAACTGCCCATATTCTGTTGAGGCAGATAGCCAGGGCTTCCCATACCCCCACTGCTTGGCTGCTGAGCTATGTTACCTGAATTTCCCAACCTCCCGCTGCCTAGATGGTTTGGCGTACCACCGATACACCCAGTAGTCAGTCCGTAGTATCCAGAGCTTTCCGCACTGCCAGCAGTTGGTAGATGGTTTATCCCAAGGTAAGTATCTGCTCCGGGATTCTGGGAAGTCAGTGCTGTGAAAGCGGATTCACTTCCACCTCCCGGCACCTGGTGGTTCATTCCAAGGTATGAGGAGCTTGCCAACTTCCCACTGCCCTGCTGTTCCAGTCCATGGTAGCCTGATCCATTTATAACTGGCTTGTAACTAGCTAGGGTTGAGGACAATCTCTGTGTCGCAGGGGAGGCTCCCAGATCCAGACTGGTCTGCAAGGGTTTGGGTTCTACATGAACCTGTACCGTCTGCCTCAAGAAAGATGAGGTAGCACTGATTGAGGGAACACTGGGAGTCAGACATGATATTGGGAACATCCTTCGGCTGGAGAGCGGGGTTGCCTTTTTCTCCTCCTCTTTTTTCTTCTCAGCCTAAAGAGAGAGTTAACTAAATAACTAATAGCTCTCCATAAACCCAATTCAAACTCAGACATCAAAGGTTGATGGTCCAACAAAATGGGGGTACAAAAAGTTATCAGGAATGATTTGCTCAATTAAGAACAGTGTTATATTAGCTACTTAGCAATGTAGCATGATAAGCAGATGGGGTGCAGAGAACACAGTAAACCACATGCAGTCAACGTCCTGAGACAGATTTAAGCCCATAACGATGCATGCGCCCCATGCCTGCTAAAGCAAACCTAAGATCCCAAGGTCACATTGTTTCCCCTGTAGCAGCATTAAATAGTGACTCCACCAAACTGATTAAACATTTATCTACAGTCAAGCTTACTGCGGAAAGCTGGCGGAGAGAGCTGAAGCGTTCTTTCCAGGTGACAGCAGCCTTGCGGAAGGCCTCGTGGCGAAGGATGAGTTGCTCAACCTCGTCTGTTTGGGTCCGGGCTCCTCCTCCCTCTGGCTCCTTGGAGGTGATCAGCGGCTCCTTGGCCTTCAGCCAGGCTTCTGCCTTCACCGTCTCCTGGGCGAACTGGAAATGTTCCTGCCCTGGAGTTGACAGCAGATCAACTGCATGGTTACCACCACACCACCGCACACTCCAGTAGAAATCGTTTGCGCCATCATAGCAGATGTTTATATTACGGCCCGTCCACACTACAGCTTCAAAAAAAGCTTGGAGCTGGGCGTGTCTGAAGCTTGGGGATTTTATTCGAGCACCGCGACCAACAACCTATCACATGAATCTCCCGCCCCCGACATACAAAGCAATAGCAATGTTAAAACGAAGTAAACTGGATATAAAATCCCCAAACAGGCAAAAACCTACCAGTTTCACCCACTATCTCTGCCACCTCCCCCCATGCCTGGTTCCTCCGGTTGTATCCCGGTAAGTTAATAGGGACTGGTCATAAAGAACCGGGTGATTTTCTACGGCGATAATTAGTTTCTCCTCCATCTTTTTTTGAAATATAGAAATGAACGGCGGGATATCTCTCCCAGCTTAGACGCGGTTTGATTGGCTAGGGCTTGAGCTGTCAGATTTTCGGAAACGGGATTTGATTGGCTGGCGCTGGCTACTCAACTTCTGCAGCTGGAGACGCCGGAGACGGACCGCTATGCTACCCACAATTCAGTTCGGCGAAAAGCGAGGCAACGTGACGTCACCCCATTCAAAGTGAATGGGCAGACGCGTTGGAAACCGTTTTTGAAGCTGTCGAAGCTGTAGTGTGGACGGGCCGTTACAGTCATGTGATGTTTGCAAGAACAATATTCTTCATACATTTTTCATGGAAAAAAGGACAAGGTAGAAACATGTTTATAGTTAGAGCCATATAATATAAGTGGTTTGTTAAGAGCTGCTTCCGTTCTGATGTACTTGTAGTGAGTTACTCACTGCGCAGTAACTTCTCCTGGTGTTTGTCCCATTTTTCAATAAGATCCCTCTGCTTAGCCAGAAGACTGTCCAGCTTCTCTTGTATCTGTGGTGACAGACAGATTGCAGTCATTACCTCAGCAACATATTCCTGCATCCTAATCATGTCATTTGATGGGTTTAATGTGTTCTTTGTGTTGTGCTGTTTGTCAGCCTGACCTCCTCTGATGCAGGGTTGCCTGCAGCTATGAGGATCTTGCCCAGATCTGCACACTGCTGGATGGTCTTGCTGCGGCCGTCTACTTTGGCTTTCAGCTCCTGATGTTGTCTTATCATCACCTCGAGAGCCGTCAGATCTCTGAGGACGGATAGAACAGATAAATAAGGATAAATGAAGAAAAAATAACTATCATGGGGTGTGTAGTCCACCCAAAGAAACTCTTGGTTGTGTGAAATGCTGTCGACTCTTCAACCAATCCACTTATTGATGGGAGCTGGGGAGAATAATAATTGATAGAATACTCTCAGTGATGGTAAGCAAAACCAAGCCACCTGTTCCAAAGAAATAGGCATTACACAAAATGGGTCAATACAATACAAATGTACAGTTGTTAAAGAAGCCTACTACTATAACAGCAGGACATGAATATATTTAACATTCTAACAAAATCCCAAAGCATATTCCAGTTCAAATTGTAAGCCTTCTGGCTTCAGAGTGTTTTTATGTTATATGTGGTTTTTTTTCAAATTCAATCAATATCAAGGAATCCTGAAAAACCTTCATAGTGTAAAATGTGAACGGTAAGCGGTATACCAGTAGACATACTATAGTACAGTACTTGTGGTAAAATGATGAATGAGGCTGAATAATAATGACTTTGTCGACCCTGCCTTTTCTCTAGAGCCAGCAGCAGAACCAGCTCTCACCATCCTCTCACAACACTATGAAATGCTGCCATGCACACAGCAGGATACATCCTTCTGGTATAGGTGGCCATAGATGTAGCCAGCAATGCTCTTTGACAATAATTATCTTCATTTTACCATCACATTTCATAACAATGATAATAACAGCCTCCATTTCTCCTTTATCTCTGATATTGGAGAGACATGGACAGGAAGTCTGGGTAGAGATAACTGTGGATGACATGCAATTAAGGCTGGATTTCCAACCTGAGACGGTTTGCTTACATGATATGTATTAGATCCATGTTACAGTGTTGTTATTTTCTTTGGCCAGACAATTGATGGACATAAATGTTGATATTTAATTAACAAAGTGAATAGTTATGAAGCAAAAACAAACAGACATTAGCTTGTTCCAGCTTCACAAAGGCGAGTGAAGTTTATTGTAAAATGAACAACTTTGTGTTTTAGATTGAAATCACTAAACAGAGATATAATCTGAAAACGTATCAATGGGAGAATATTGTCTTTAACCTGGATTGGTTAAGGGATTGTAAAAGCAAATGGATAGAATATAATCATAGATATATGTGGACCTCAGTGAGACGTCAACGGCCTGGTCTTATTCAAAGCAAAGAGTGCTGAAAATGTAATAGCTCTATGGGTAATGTTCTACTCCTCAAGTGGGACTGTACCCCACTTTGGACATGAGTGGTCTCTGCAATTGAGTAGTGATTGGATCAGCTGTTTCTGCCTTCATAGATATGTTCCAACAGCTGGACTTACAAAGGCCAGCATTTTGGTGAGCTCTCACAGGCTCTCCTTTTGCATCCACTTTCAGAGTAAGGAACTGGAAAATGTAAGCACACCTTGAAACAACTTGTTGTGGATTTGGAGTCAACTGGAAACTAACTGAAATGTGTGGGTAGCTTCCTTCAATGTTTTTATGATGGGGATCATTAGATAGTAATTTGTAGAAAACATTAATGTATGACAAGTGACATGTGTGACAGGTGATTTGTGGAATATTGTCTCAATTAAGCTATGAAATGGCTAAAAATCACAATTTCCTAAAGCCGGGGGTTACGTCTTCAAATGTTGTCTTTGTCAAACTATCAAGCCAAACCCAAAAACATTCAGTTGGCAATCACATAACACACATTCTGAAGCAGAACATCTTCACAACGGAGAAACTGGAACAAGAGAATGTCAGTCATGTTTGCTTTAAAAATGAAATGATTAACCAATTAGCCTTTTTGTTGATCCAATAATCTATTATTCACCAAACATTAAAGAACATGTGACATAGATTTGAATTGGACCCCTTTAAAAGACAGGCACATGCAATCTTGGTGATATACATAAACAGCTGCTAATATTTGGATTACACTATACAGCAGTAGTGATAACAGTGTCAAATGTATAGCCCTCAAACACATAATAATAATACCAGATGTCATCTGAAAATTAGGTCAAGGTGGCACAGCAGCCTAATTCGACACTGCACGGAAATGAAGTCTCTCTATAGGGACTGCACAAAACCACAGGGACCTCCAGATAACTGAACCACAGAATGCAGCTCCTAAACCAGCACAACACACTGTATGCAATGGGTTTAATGCACAGCTCAACACAGAAGAGTAAGCAGGTGTGCAGCAGGAGTCTTACCTGGGCTCATCCCATATAATCTGGCCCATGATGCCTTCCATCCACATGAGGTTTTCACGCACCACGGAGAAGAACTGCACCTTGTCTGTGACTGAGGTGACCTGCACACGGCTGGCCTCACAGGAGCTCAGCAGCTCCTTCCAGGCCTCCATCACTTCCAGCTCTTTGACCATGATGGCCTCCGCCTTTTCCCCAGCGTAGATGGTCCTCAGCTGGGCCGCGTTCTCCTGCAGCTGCCTCACCTGCAGAGAAAGGATGAAGAGGCGTCATTACAGGAGAAAACAGTCAGTGTCGAAGAGAGCTTGTAGAAATAAAATGATTTTATTAGTGTGTCTGATATTTTGTATTACTAGAGATGCTATCTCATCTACTTTTATAATGCTTCTACCTATTTCTATTTCATCTTTTTTACCAGGGATGTGTACTTATTTGATTTGATTTGTATGTATTATGTCTTTATTGTACAAGGACCATGCACAACAACATACATCTCAAAAAGAGAAGAGATAATTTATGCCAGATTTGAGCTAATAGCTAATTTCCACCTGCAGTCCCTGGGCAGGTACACACATAACAATCAACAAACACTTAAAACATTACTAAAAAATCTAACTACGATGAAACAAATGTTGGCAGGACTGGTTGCTCACGATCCATTTGTTTTGCACCGTGGGAAATAGAGTGAACGTTGGTGCACATTTGAAGTTCAGCTGAATGATCTTGAATACCAATCAAACTTTTGAAAACAGAATCAAATCAAATCAAGTTTTATTTATATAGCACATTTATAAGCGATTTTTGGTCGAGCCAAAGTGCTGTACATATAATAAAAATAGCCTACAGTAGGGACACTTTATATCAAATACAACAGCACAGATTGTTCAGAGTATCAATATGAGAAAAGCTACACCCTCTGTCCTTAGACCCTCACATCGTACAAGGAAAAACTTCCGCGCAAAACCCACAGTTTTAAAGGGGAAAAAATGGGAGAAACCTCAGGGAGAGCAACAGAGGAGGGATCCCTCTCCCAGGACGGACAGACGTGCAAGAAATGCGGTGTGTAAATTGAAGAGATAATACATTTTACAGCCTATAGACCGAATGTTAGGGAATGCGTGTGTCTGTAATAAGAAGATGAATCCACGAAGATGTCAGCTACAATCCTGTAGGAGAAGGAGATGTTGTTGTATTTGGACAGTATATTGCAATGATGTTGATTTAATGATTTATTATTCAAAAGTTACAAGGAGTCTCAATGTGTTTCAGCACTCTCTTACTTGCCTTGGGCCAGCAGGTTATACAATAGCAGATGATGTGATTGAATCATGAGGTACAAACATGTTGTTGATGCTTCTATTGCTAAACAATTCCTAATATGTCTCAATTTGAAGATTTTATATATCAGTTGTCGACTTGTGTTTTTGATATGGCTTTTGAAAGTTAAGTTGGTATCTCAATCACTCCTAAACATCTCCCCATGTTAACGTTTTTGATCATTTGTCCATTATCCTTAAACTGTGAACATCTTATTATTAGTCAAATGTAACGTGTGTATGCTTGACTCTATATTTAATATGTAAGCCTACTTTTTGTAGTTGCCTTTTTATCTGATTGCTGTAACAGTGTAAAAGTGGGGAAATGAAGGTTACAGGAACAGAGGATTTCTGGTCTGCCATCATCCCTTTGCTCATGAGCAGGAGTACACTGTGTGACGTATGGTGTCAGAACTCATCACTTGCCTGTGCAACCAGCAGTTGAAGGGCATGCTCAAAGGAGTGCATGAGCCTCTGCAGGGTGGCTGGATTGGTGATGTTGGCTTGGCACGCCCTCACCTCTGGCAGCTGCTTCATCTTCCCTGCGATCTGAGCCAAGACCTACAACACAGGACAGTGTCATTATCACGAGCGCTTTAAAAATAGAAGCTGCATGTCACGACGGCCAGACTGTCTACCTCTGAAATGAAGAACACGGTACTCCTGATATTTGTTTTGACGGTACCTCTTTGCAGTCGGTGAAGAACTTGTGCAGCTGGTGCGAGGCGAGCAGCATCTGCCTGCGGGTCTCCATCAGCTCCAGCAGGTCGGCCCACGACTCGTTCAGCCCGTCCTTCCACTCGGCGATGGTGGCCGCGTCCGAGTGGCCGCAGTCGATCATCTCGTTCACCATTTTGTTGACATGCTCCATGCGCTGCTGCCCGATGCTGTTGGTTTCTGTGGCAAACTTGGTGAATCTCTCCTGAAGCACCTGGAACACACATAGAGCACAAACACTACAAACACACTGATACAATGCATTAACTGAGGAAAGAAAACCTCGGTTTGATATAATTGAATAGTCATTTGAATACATGATTCCTTTTTTGAAAGACTAAATGATTAATGGTCTAATACAGAAATGATTCTGTAAATGAATCAATTAGGAGAGTTTCAGACCCAGTTTATTAAAAACAGAAACACGATTGGAGGTGTGTGATCAAAATCATGAATACAAACATATTTTCTGCATGTCTAACACTATGCATTTTAGTGATAGTCTTTTTATTTTATTTTTATTGAACAGAATTGTATATTGTTTTTATTCATTCAGTGACGCCCTCTCGCAACAAAAGATGTATTTCTGGTATAACTGGAGCAGCAGCCCTTTAACATATCTTTTTTGAATGTTGTTTTTTTATATATAAAAATATGTATAAAAGAATATTTGCATTTTATAACTAAATCAAATCATTTTAAGATATTTCTGTTCTTCATGTGTATTTTGTGTATTTTAAAATAAGGGAAACAAAATCTGGTCCGGTCGAAATCAACCTGATTTCTGTGTAAATGTTTAAGCTAAGTTGTCTGTTTTATTATCTGATTACAGTTCATTATATTCTTAATACTTAGCTATAGCTGGTTCATTTAGCCTTACGCTGCCGAAGAAATATATATCGTTCACCATTAATTATCGTTCTTTTTGTACATATGTTAAATTCAAAGCTTTTTAATAGCTGGTGAACAGGAACAGTGAGTTCTGACATGTTAAGAATATTTGTACTGTTTACTATAACTGCTTTTACACTTGGTATTTAATTAAGTGTGAAAGGGTTAGGGTTATGATTAGGGTCAGATGTTCACTGTTCAGATGTGAGACATGTCAAATAGTTCTTGGTGTTCTCATAAATGAATCTTATCCTCAGTGTAATGTCTGCTGTGTTTGTTGTGGTGTAGTTGCTGGACTGACCGTGACGTCCTCCAGGTCGTGGCCCAGCTCGGTGGAACTGGCCACGGTCTCTCGCTCAGTGATCCACTTCTCCAGCTCCTCCACGTCCTTGTTGAGCTGATAGAGCCAGTACTGCTGCTCCAGCTTATTCTTCCTGTGCTCCACCATGTCCTTCAGAGACACGTACAGCCGGTCTATGTGCGTCTGCTGCTTGGTGAGCTGCTCACTGAAGAACATTGAGAGAAAACAGAATGTTACAGCTACCAACAAGAGGCGCTTTGACCATTTTACCCTAATGTTACCCAACCTATACATTAGATATAACATGCAAATATTAAACTTTCCTCTTTTCCTGGGCTATAAGTGCTGCTTGGTGAGTGCACGTGAGACCCTGGGTCAGGCCACACCTTTCTGGGTGTCCCATTTCCATAAGAAGCTGGCATTGCTGGGTGAGCATGCCTACTGTCTCTGCATAATTTTCCACTGTTTGCTCCAGAGCCAGGTGGCCCTTCAGCAGCTGCAGGGTGCTCGCCTCGTCCTGAAACATATCAAAAGGGTATCAGGATACAGGATTCACTTTCACATTTATGCCAACATGCACCTGTTTGACTGACGGGGCGGTCCGTACCGTTCCTTTTTCTTCATTGACCAGTTGGAGCTTCTGACCTGACAGCCAGGTCTCCACTTTAGCCGCGTCGCTGTAGTACTGCTGAGACAGCAGCATGGCGTCCAGCATCACACACCTCCTCTCGGCCTCCAGCTGCAAAACCTCCCACAGCTGGCGCACATGCCCCGCCCCTTCACGCACACACTCCACCTCAGGGGTCCTCAGCGAAGCGATGATCCCCGCCCGGTCCAGAACCTCCTCCACACGAGCCCGCCGCCCTGTCAGCTCCCTTTGAAGGGTCTGAAGGACCAATCACAGGTAAGTTCCCCGACTGAGAGGTCCTATCAGCAGAGCGTAACCATCATGTTGGACACTCACCTGGTTCTTCTTTACATGCTGCAGTACACTCTGGAGGTTATTCCCATAATCCTTACAGGAGGCCAAGGGAAGCCTCTCCTGGATCCACAGCTATCAAGTAAACACAGGACATTACATTATTTAAGAAAGCTCTGATGCATTGCATGATGCAATTAAAAAATAAATTGAGCTATTTAAATATTCTACTTTAATATAATATACTAACACAGGCGGAATTCTAAAACAGAACTAAAAACAGATTATAATATAGACTGTTCAAATTGCACTTGTTCCAGCCCAAAACAGCCCACATTACTCTCACTAAACAAAATAAGAACAAAAGAAAACTTAAGTTAATTAGATTTCAAACTAAATGGCGATTTGTACTGTTTTGTATACATTTTAAGTTATTTGCTGGTCTTTGGAATACAGTTAATCAGTTAATGTGAATGTTGAGAAATTCCTGATACCATCTTGGCATGTTTACTATGCCTGCACCACATTGTTAAAGCCTTATAACATCTACACTAACCAGTAGCAGCTTATCGTAACCATACAACATACTGCTATATATAAATAGATATCATCAATACCAATCAGCAGAATTGAACTCAGCCTATTGGTACAGCCTTCCACAACAGTCTCAGTTCCTCATTTGGGAAAATGAATTGCCCACACCTGGTGTAAATGGAAGAGGAAATATATGAAAGGTAAGGATGGGGAACTCAGAAGTGTGCACTCACTATCTCATCCTCCAGGTCTTGGGCGACTTGATGCATCTCTTTGGAGGCCAGCAGGATGCGGCGTCTCTCCTTCAGCGGCTCGATGAGGCGGACGATGCGAGTCTCCACGACGCCTGACTGCTCGCCGGCCTCCCTGTCACCTGCCATCAGGCCTCGCTGGGGCAGGCAGACACCCTGCACGCTGCCCAGCTCTCCCACATCCTTGTAATAGTCCCCTATCTGAGACTCCATAGCCTGCAGCCGAGGGGAGGGGAAGGTCATGTTACAGCCAGCAGAGGGATGGACTAACACAGCACATCAGCTGTTTTCCTATCAGAACATTTCAGGCTTGTGTATGGACTGCCTCCCTTTAAGGGAAAAGGCATATGTTGCATTTTTTATTCCACTGAACCTCATGTTTCAGAACACGCCACAATAGCAGCCTGTGTAGACACATGTCAGAGCCATAGACTGTTTATATAAAGGTCAGAGCTGAGGAACATTACATAAACAACAGTGAGCTGAAGTATGCAGTCTGACTCGGTCAGAAGCATTGGTTACATTCAGGCAGGTTAGAGAATTCTCATGGGCAAAGGTACTGTTGAGATATTATATCATCTTCAATAATCTTCTAACTGAGTCACTAGTCAGAGGATGTAGACAAAGCAGCACAGGCTGTTGTATTCTTTTGGTTTGTTTTTAACTGAAGCCCAGGGGTGGAATGTAACTTAGTACTTTAAATGAAATACTACACTTCAGTTTATTGTTGAAGCACTTCTATGTTGTGCTACTTTACTTCACCTTGGCGACCAATCCATGAATGTGAAACATATGATTCCATGTCTATCCATGTCACCACCACTAAGCTAAAGGCGGCTGATGTTCATCGTAATCATGTTCGGTAGTATAGTATGGTAAAAGCCTTGCAATGTTAAACCCCTGATACAGTGAGTCCTTCTCTCCCCTACTTTAACTTTATGCCTCAACTCCTGCAAGGCACTCGTCAGGGGTGCTGAGGCAGTGGCAGAGCTGGGGGGTGGCTGAATCCTGGCCACCCTATTGGCCACCCCAAACACCCTCACCACGGGGGCCCAAACTATTTTAGAACATTAAGAAAAAAATGTTTAAGTAACCTTTCATCATTCATCAATAATTAACATTAATATAATGTTATATCGATAATGTAATCACTAAACTTACAATTCATTTAACTTATTTTCTTCCAAAAGTTATTATCCAAAGCCTCTGTACACCCCCTTCTATTTACATGTAATGGTTTGGTCCCGCCTCCGCCTCCAAACGGCACTTTCTAGCAGAGAGTGAGAGCATGTGAGCAGGGATGCTAGTACTTACGTGTGTGCCATGTCTCAACGACTCACAAAGTCAGGCTTTCAAAAAGAAAAGAAAGGAGAGAGGGACTAAAGGGTGACAGTATGTCACCCAGTATTTCAAGAGAAAAGGTGAGTGTGGTCCATGAGTGGTGGAAATTAGTCTGTTAAAAATAGTTAGATATACTGAATATTATTTGATCTATTCCACCACTAGCTTAATCCCAAATAATGTCGAGGTGTGTTGTAGGTGCCTTAAATAACCCCTTATTTTATAGTGAGATGTATTTTTATGTTCATATAATAGTGATTTCAATGCCACCCCAAAATGATCACTGGTTCCATCCTGGCCACCCAACTGAAAATGTCCTGGCTCCGCCACTGTGCTGAGGGTGTGTCCCGGGGAACCATTTCTATGGTGAATTACGGAGGAGAAAGAGGGGTGTATAGCAGCTTGCTGGGGCGTGAAATAAAAGGCATTTGGCTCTTTTTATGGTTTACTTCGATCAACTGAACAGAGAAACCATCTCATCTGAGGACCAAATATTGAGCATCGAACCTTGAATATTTATTTATCTTTTTTACTTTCAGAGAGTTTCATTCATGTTTTTCTCTTTTCCAATGAATTGCTTTTTTCTGAATAACATTACTCTAGTTATTTGGTTTGTGCTTTTGGACAAAGCACTGGATAAGGCTTAGGATACACATTTTAGAGGATGACCACAGATGATGGTTTCCACCATTTTAATCATTTGTGGCCACTTGTCAGAGACCCTTTGAGACTTGCCTGGAATTTCTGGAGCTGCTCATTGAAGGTGGGCAGATGGTGAGCCTGCTCCAGCTGGGGGGGCTGCTGCTCCAAGTGGGAGAGCTGGTTGTCCAGGTCAGAGAAGCTCTTCACCGCCGGCTCAGGCTTGTTGTTTTCAAAGAGCTGGCGAGCCTTGGCCTTGGTGGTGCTCTCCAGGTCGGACCAGCACTCTCTGATCTCCACCAGCTTCTGCTGGACCACCGAACGCAGCTCGGGCTTCTCCTGGATCAGTTCCTGACCCTCCTGGAGTTAGAAAATGAACTGATGTCAAAGCACTGATCAAAACACCAATCTAAGTCACTATGTATTTTCTATGTATCTGATTAAAAAATATACATGATATGTTGGACTGTCATTTCTTGGCTGAGTGGCTGTACGCTCTCCCTCGACTCTAAAATGTCAGCTTCTGCTTCGAGCCACGGTTCCTATGGGCTGGGATGATTGTTGCTTCACTTGGTACCAGAACTCAGTGAACTGCATCCATTTTCCACCATTTTAGAATTCTAGCACAAAGATCTCTAAATCAAAAAGTATTCATTTAAATCTAAAAAAATTACATTTTTTAAATGAAAGCCCTATTGCAAATCTCCACACACATATGAACACATGCCATTCTGATGAATGATCTTGTTTTATATTTATTATTTTATTGCATAAAGGCAATGTTGAAATCACATTTACTCGTGCTGAAATTGAGTGGCTAAATTCAGTTTTGTCCCTAAAATAGCTCGTCAGGTGTATGGAGCAAAGTTTGGCCTCGGGCTGACCTAAAAATCATGCACGGTAATTCTAATAAACTGTCCTGTGCTCTTCTGCCCCTCCTCCCTCCCCTAAGTCTAGGGCTAAATCATGACGTGATTTGTTCAGGAGATTCTGGGAGCTCAAGGCTTTTGTCAACAGATTTTACATAACTGTAATTATATTACGTTTTAATGCAAAATATTAGGTTCAACTTAATATTATTGCTTTCAACTAACCTAATCCTGAACCTGAAATCTGTTGACATATGACATTTAATTAAAGGCAACGTTTCAGTTTTCGTAGTGTGTTCCCTTAAATCGATTATAGTCACACCTTCACGACTCTTTTCAGATTTGGTCTATTGGAAGATTATTTTAGACATTTTTCTTTCACACATGATAGTTAATGATGTAATCATTATTTCCTTGTATTGTCACAACAACCATGCACATGATGGATTGTATCCTTTACATTGTGCTTCCCTCCTTTATCTCTCACAGGGAGCTGGACCTACATCCTATGGCTCTCACAATGCAGTGCTGCATTCCTCCTCTTGGCACAGGCTCTCTGCTGAACTGCTGCTAGCGCTCACTCTCTCTCAGCCACGCTCTGCCTCTCATAATGCAGAGCCAGCAGAAAGCAGGTCTCTCTCTCTCCTCTCTTGGCTTTACTGACACACAGAGTGAGGCAGAGGGAGACAAAATCAGAGAGGGGGTGGAGAGAGGAGAGGGGAGAGGCAGCGTAAAGGAAGAAGCAAAAGGAGAAAGAATCAAAGGTTGGTGGAACAGGAGCGAGGCAGCCTGTGCGCGGTTGGATCCAAAGGGCATCTGTGAAGTGGATTTTCGAGGCGATCATGGCTGGCGATATTACAATGCCGAGCAAATATGATCATGCTATTATAGAAGCATCGAGTTGCCAAATTCTGCAGGCTTTCTTGTAATGCTGATGCAGCAGAGTGTAAGGTGGGTGGAATAAAGGGCTTGGTTTATACTACTGGCACAAACAACAATGAATTCACTCCCACTGAATGCATGAAAGTAACACTATGCAACTTATGCTTTTAACTGCAGACCATTCAAAGAGTCATAATGCTGCAAATAAGACCAAATGCAGCTTCAAACCAACCCACAATGCAACACTAACACATAGAGTGGTGCAGTGATGATGTATTTTTGTAGACCCGGAAGTTAGCATCGCAAGTGCTCCCTTAATCAAAACCAATGTTATCTCCACTCTGGATTCGGTATATTGCAGAAAATAAAAATATTTTGCAAACATACGTTTACTTATGTTTTGTTCAGCAGGATAATCTCCGCATATAAACATTACTTTGTCATTTTTGAAGCGCAAGTGCATTTGGCAGAAAGAAAAAGCTAACGGTAGGCTACAAACGAAATATACTACGACCACATGGCAGCGCATCAACAACGCTAAGCTAAAGTTGGACTTGTGTCGGTGTGAAGACGTTTTGTAGTTTATTTAGTCACTTTTTAGCAACCGCTGTATTTATGACACGCACAAGCTTTGGAAATTCACGAGTGGAACATTCACTAACGTATTTTCTGCCAAGGGCTATGTGAGTAGCTTCAATGCTACGATAGAAGACTGATGTTCATGTGAGAATAATGATTATGCCCAACACACAAAGATCATGTAAGTTACGCTGCTTATTTAGCATCTAATGCCAAAGTGCTCATATGTTCTGAACTTTCAGAAATATGTTAAACCAAAAGGCAAACTATAAATATCCCGTACATTTTTATAAAATGATAATGTGTTAACTGAGTTGTGTGCTGTTTCTTAAGCAGTTTTTGTAACATGACATGTTTGAATTCTGATTAATACAATCATTTTAATTGGGATTCATGTCGATACGAGTGGACAGGAGCACAAGCAACCATTTCCTTTCATTATACCTATTTAATTCAATTTCCACCGACTGAAGGTATATTTCTTGTTGTTGCCCACATTTATAAATCTCATTATGTAGTTCATTTATAGTGCAGTGCAAATATATTTCAAGCTGTGAACAGCTTTACACATTGCTGTTTTATAACATGATCATGACATGACTTTACTGTATAACTGGCAGTGTTTCAAATCATCTGCCACTTTGAACATTTCCTTAGTCATGTATTTATATCATTCTTTAATTATGACTTGTATTCCTTTTCCCCCCTAAAACAACTGCACCATCAGCCCAACATATTATTCTACTGCTCTTTTGCTTCTATATGTCTGTCTGTGCAATATCTTTTTTACTCTCTGTTTTACCTGCCCAAAATATTAATCGCCATTGTGGATTAATAAAGTTGAATTGAAACAAATCGAATTGAATTCAAATGAAGAGCAAATACAGATGACAAGGTTTCACATTTAACTTAGATGGTGATGTTTGTATGGAACAGAATGTCCTAATCTAAAGCAAGCACAGTTGTTTTTTTACCGTATTTAAAAATATTGATTACATTTGTACTTTTGTCCATTGTTTTACTTCATTGAGCAGGTCGATAACAGTCTAATATAATAACCGATACACGACAGCCATACAGACACTAAAGAGCTGGTAGGAAGGTTTTAAAATGGAGTGTGGAACATTTGTCTCCCCCCTTTGGCAGAGAGAGAAATCACAATATGTGAAAACATCTTGTTTTACTATTTGATTGATTTTAAACAATACTCTTTCATATTCATGAATTTCAGAAAATGGAACATTTATCGCCATATTCACACGATAAATACATTTTGAAGTTTGTAAAGGTAGGATTACAACTTTTCCTCAGCCCTATCCGCCTCCTTCCCGACATCTCACCGATTTAATGAATGTCAGGCCCATAGTAACACAGCAGGGGGTTTTACTCTAATTTTAAATAAAAACGAAGTCTTGGCTTTCGGAATATGAACTTATTGTGAGCAAATTCAGGTGATAAATACAGCTTTGAAGCTTTTAAAGGTATAATGACAAGTGGCAAATGGAACAACTCAATGACACAGTCATCACAATACGTGTTGTGTGTGTGTGTGTGTGTGTGTGTGTGTGTGTGTGTGTGTTCCTCTGAAAATACACACATACACCATCTTCCTATTTAATACAATGGATGGATCCCCCATGGACAATAAGGTGCTGTTTTCACCAACAATTATCCCAAAATAGGGGACATTTTTGATGTGTGTTGTGGAACCCTTAAAATCACATGTGGATAGTCTGAGGCCCAGACTGCCTCTGATGTATTTACTTATCTAAAAACGTGCAGAGACATGCAACTAAAGATATCTGCTTATTGGATGATATTTCTTCTATTTTTAATATTGTCTATTTTCCCTGCTGTTGCTTGGATTTTCATGTGCCAAATGGTACTGGTCTATATAAGTTTCAATTATTTGTTTATGCCAATTCTGTTTAATTTAACACATTTTGATGAGCAAGGGTGTTGGTGTGCATGGGAATATTGGCATGCACAAGGACATGTAGCCTTCATGCACACTTGAGTGAACATTAGCCTGTGCTCAAAAGAGATAACCAGAAGTGCACAAGTTAGACTTAAATTGTATATTGATGACCATTCGTGGGTATGGACGCCAACTTTGCTCTGTGGGTGCACATAAGCATTTGCTCAAAAATAAGTATATTAGCAAAGTCAACGTTTTCCTTCAATTTTTTCATTGATAGTCGTGCACGTGGGAATTGATGTGCATGTGTATGTGAGTGCCCCATACTAGTACTTCTTAAAGCCAAGATACCATCAAAGTGGGCTAACAGCATTTCTTAATCCTATATCACTTTGATTCCCAAACTGTTGTACATCACTGAGGGTACGACACTTTGGCTAGGTGGTACACAAGACCCCACTGAAAGGCCTTACAATTGCCCTTTGACTGGTCCAAGTCCTAAACTAAAAACCAAAAAAAGGGGTCATATTATATAATACCTGTATAGGTCTATACAGTATATGTGTTACTGAGTTCCCATCCATTATCATGACAACCTTTCCACCAATGGTATTTAGTTTTTAGTGTGTGCTAAGGACAAGAGGCAGTGCATTTGTGAGGTCATTTGGATCACTGATTCTGTAGAAAACTGCAAAAACCCAGTCCATCTGCACTGAGCCGGGGTCTGTATCAACACAATTCCATTCAAAGAAACAAGAACATAACAATATTGCTCTCATTACAAACCAAATGTACCGGTGAAATACGATTCACCGTATTCAAGGAGCATTGATTGGATTAGATTAGAATCTTTAATGACCACACAGCCAGGCTGGTGGAATTTGTGTTCAGTGCAGATTATTACAGCTTGTTCCATACAATTCAACATACAATAAACAGACAATAAAAAGTGCAACACACAGCACAGGGCAAAGACATACATCATGACATATATATCCTTCTTATTCTATGAAGATGCTACCCAATACACAGCCACAGAGAGGTCGAGTGGGTTAATGTACCCTCAAGGTATAATAGCTCAGGGAGATGCCTGTTTCCGGGCCCATAGCTTCCTGAAAATATGACCCCCTGAACATTACAGTTAAAGGGGACCTATTTTCTAATGTTCAGGTTTGTATGTAGTGTCTCTACTGGGACATGTCTCCATGCTTTCATGTTCAAAAAGCTCTTTATTTTTCTCATACCGCCTGTGCTGCAGCACCTCTTTTCACCCTCTGTCTGAAACCAGAGCCCAGTCTGCTCTGATTGGTTAGCCTGTATATTGTCTGAACAGTTTAGAAACCTCTGCTATAGTAAATATAATTTAATTCATTATTGCAATTTGACTGCAAAATTGGCGGTTAAATAATCCGTTAAACATATGAGCAATAAGATGAAACATGCTTCGCAGTAGGTTATGAGCTCACACTAGAACAGCATGAACACTTTGATAACAACACACTTAACACCATTTCACAGTGTGATATTATTATGGCAAATAAATTACAGGAGAAATTAATTATACCAATCAAATAATCGTTAGTTTGAAGAGAAACTCGATAACCCTGTAATCATATGTAGTCTAGTGCTTAACATAGCCACAAACAGACAGGGTGGTAAAGTTACGAGTTTAAATCTCTTTCACAGAACACATGTTCACGTTTTGTGTTGGTAACATTAAATAGAGCATGCTATGCTCATTTTCAGGTTCATGTTTGTATTTAGTACCTCTATTGTTGTTCTCACTGTAACATGTCAAAATGTCTTCAGTAAAATAACGTTTTCTGAGAGATGCATTTATAGTTTTTTTCTATTGTATTTTTGATCATGACATGTATTGACAACGAACATACATTGACAAATATGCCAAATATATTTATTAAGTGAAATAAAGTCATCATGTCTTGGTAAAATTCTCCCTGCCAAAAATAAAGTAGAAGGTAAAGAGTAATGTATCATTTTAATGTTTTTGTTATTTTTCCTTGAGCCAGGGTTATTTCCCCTTTGACCCCCACCTGATTGGGGCCTGGATGATCCCAATCATTGTTAATGTATTAGGTACCAGCCCCTAGACAGACATCTAAGTGATATAGTGCCAATATATTAATATGCAAATAGTGTGTGTTCATTAGTCTGTCACTAAACTATGTGCTCCAGCTGGCTCATGTTTTTCTCTGTGTGCTGATCCCTGAGCCTAAGGCTTGGCACAAGGTCAGCTGTGAGTCCTCTCACTGTAACAGAGAAGCTCCCACAGATCCTCTACACACCAGGCGGCATGGACCTGTGTGCAAGGCTTCATGTGCTGAGTAAGTACTGAGAGAACAGAGGAGAGCGGCCGAGGCAGGAATCCTTCCAAAAGGACGCATAGTTCTCTGATCGCGGCAGGACGCGGCGTCATCTTTTCTGTCTCTCAGGTAACGGCAGAGAGAGATAGAGGGAGATTGAGTGATGTTAGCAGGGCTATGGAGACATGAGGGTATATGTAACTGTCTGTACTGAGCTACATGCATTTTTGGAGAGAGAGAAAACTCCTATGGAGCAGCCATCTTCTGCACTCAGTGTGAATCCTTTCAGTTCATTAATCTGGAGTTTGGCACGGTTACACACATTTGCTGATGATTCAGAAGTAGAACGGTGTCCTGTTTCAGTCCGCTTTTATTTCAAGCTGAGATGTCATCCTAGTTAGAGGACCTCTACATGTCATGTGATCATTACTGTTGCGATAGACAGAACATTAACTGATTATTATTTCAAAAAATAGTCAAATGTATTTTACACATATGGCAACTGGTAATGTCTCATGGTTGTGGTGGCAAGTGGACGCCAACCATTCAATACAACTGTCAATGGTTCCATTCCGCTCCAGGAGCTTTGTTGCTTTTTGTACCCTTACCCAAGTCATTTGTGTTCTTCTAAGACCCAAATCTATTCAGTTACAATGATACAAAAAACGGAGAAAAGCAGATCACTGCATTTAAAAGCTAGAACTAGAGATTGGTTACATTTTTTGCTTGAAAATGGCGGAAGCCTAAACAATTCAGCGATAATCAAAACATTGCAGCTTACTCTTCTGTCAATTGAGTAATCAATAAATCCCTGAATCTTTTTTTTAAGCACTACATTGTAGAATCCGAAAGAAAAAAAAGTATGTAATAATAATAATACATTTTTATTTATATAGCGCTTTTCACAACTCAAAGACGCTTAAGTCTATGTAAAAGCTAAGACCTCATTTGGTTTGATTCCAACCTGGCAGTATTTTACAAACATGGCCACACAGCTTCAGGGACTAACCTAGGAACCAGGAAACCTTCTACCACGACAAACCTTGAAATACATTTCACACATGGACAACCCACATGGTTAATGAGGATTTCCTCATAGGTAATGTATTGGGCTTGCCTTCATAGGCCATGGTTATAATTAGTTACACTGCTATCTAATGAATATTTAATAATAGGCCTAGTGTATATACTAAAAATGAATGTGTAAAAAATCTATACAGTCTAATGAATTTCTTAATGTATTCAATACAAAAATTAATAATTAAAACACTTGGAAATGTCAACAAAACCTCTCGGTATTATTAGAGATGTAAATACATTTCAGCAAGGTCAAAGTCTGATAAATCTCACCCACACAGCCATCCCATCGTTCAGCATTTCCTTCTAATTGTTTGTCCATGAACCTCTTGTCAGGTATTTTAGTCACAGTGATTGCCATAGTGGTAGAGCACTCCTTTACTTGTAGATTTTCAGTACAAGTAAGAAAACATTGCTGACAGGACACACTTTACACAATCATTCTTTGTGATTTTTAAAATAGAAAATAGCAGAATTATGAGATTAGAAAACAGGTTTGTAGGTGTCTTATGTTTGGAGGCTGAATGCAACAGAGCAGTCCTAGTTTAATCTAAATCCCATTTACCTCTGATATCTCATCAATCTGAATCAATTATTAAACAGCACACACCTTAGATCAGCAATTTTGTATGAATAGTTTAGAAGCAAAGGTTTCTAAGAATGTTACCATGTGCTGAACATAACAGCTGCATCACACATTATTACACAATGCATGTTTCTACGTTAAGTAACATTTGGGTTTTTGAAAATATGTGTACATTTCAATTAACATTTGTATTCTCTACATGACCTCCTCATCAGGAATTTCACACGTGACTGAAATATTAAACACATTTTTCTAAAGAATAGCAACAGTATATTTGTGGTTTAAATTGGCCAGATGCAACATGCCATTAGCAGAAATGGAGTCTCATTGACTAATTCATATCTCACCTCAGCTTCACTGAGGCAGAGGGCATGGAGAACATTCTGTGTGGATGGAATGGTGCTCTGTCTTGGAAGCAAAGCATGTTGGGAATCTGGGGCAATAAAATCCAACCTGAGAATGTTTTCATGATGTGAACTGCCTTTACGTATGTCCCTAACAGATACCATGTGTAGGTAAATGGGGGAAAGAGGAATCTGCTATCTCTGTATGTAAGGCCTTTTCTGCTGCAACGATTTCAGTGTCCTCTATATGATTAACTGTAACCTCCATAACTGAGCAATGAAAATCATGTGGCCTAACGTCTGTGCAGAGAGAGCAAAGATCCACAGGGATCCTGCCACCTGTGAACCTGAACACACAGCCACTATGGCAATATAACCTTGAGAATGTAATTCAGGATGTCCCCGAGCAAAGTGATGAAATGAAAGCTGAGTGATGACATCTCTCCCACTTTTCCCTATTCTATATTACTGCCACCACACCCACTGTTACTCATGTCCCCCCCCCCCCCCCCCCCCCCCCAACGACTCACCTGCCTATCTGACCTCCCCGTCCCTCCATCCTTCCATCATGGTGCCCTGATCACCTCTACTCACCTGTTCTATCTTGGCGAGCCATTCCTTATTGCGGGCCAGTTCCGCCATAAAGGCCTGGTGCTTCAGCCACTTCCTGTGAAGCTTCTGAGCCTCATCCCGCGCCGTGTCTCGGGCCATAAGCATCTTCTCTTCCACCCGCTGTCCCAATCACTCAGCTAGGGGAGACAAAAATAGCCACCATCAGGAGTCCAACGCTCGAGCCAGCCCTTCTTCCCCCCTTTCCCACAGGACGTCCTGCCTGCCTCCAGTACGCAAGAGCCCCCCGCTCTGCTCTGCAGGGGCCTGGCTACCTGTGCTATCACCACCCACCCCAACCCCCACCAGACACCCTTTTCTGTAGAGAAAAAAAAAATCAAGATAAGCACCTCAGCAGCAGTGGTAGCAATTGAAGCACTCAAGCCCTTCCTTTGGGTTGCCCCTGGGTCCTCATGCCCTACTGCTTCATGGGTCTTGCGGTCCTGATGCTGCAGTGCCTGCTAGCCAGTCTCAGAGAAGGCAAAAACAACCAGCGAAATAGAGGAAATGCGCCAATGACAACACTGGTACAGAATGACACACACCTCCAAGATTCTTCTCGGGTTGTGGGTTATCTTCTAGCTACAAATGTCGATTACAATCCAGCTATCAGTGAAGGTGTAGATGTAGCATAGCCACAGAAGAATCTTTCAGCCGGGGCAAAACCTGACCATCCACCACTCGCCAGTCCCAGTCAATCTGTAGTCCGGGCTAATGATGCTGGAGACAGGAGGAGGAGGAAGAGTTGGAGTGGGAGGAGCAGGGTGAATGGGATGCAGAGGCAGTGCAGAGGAGGCCGGATAACATAAGCTATCCACTCGTGAAATGCATGGCTCCTTCCGCTGCAAAGATGTACGCGCAGGCGGCTGTGAGATAGCACACTATTTTCTCTCCTCAGCTCCCCTTCCTCGTGTCCCCGAACAGCTCAGCCGCGCTTGGTGCATGCTGCTGCAGTCCTTGCCTCTCAGCTACACTCCTGTGTGTGCGTGTGTGCTTGCGTGAGTGTGTGTGTGTGCAATCACAATCAGCACTGCAGTGCCGGAGCAGAGAGAGAGAGAGAGAGAGGGAGCGAGAAGGAGGGGAGAGAGGGGGGAGACAGCAAGGGAAGAGGGAGACAGGTTAGAGGAAATGGAGAAAGGGGGAGCGCCAGAGCAAAAAGAAGAAGAAGGGAGCGCAAGTCAAAAGAGGGAAAAGATGGTGTTGGTGGGGGGGTAGTAAAACAGAGAAAGGAAGAGAGAGCCTGCGTCATCCCTCAGTGTCACCAGGGACATTTCTCTGCACTAGAAATGACTGCACTCAGAGCGGGAGCGGGATTTGGGAAGGAGGGGGAGGTGTCGTTTAAAACAGCTGAATGAGAAGGATGCACACATGCTCCACGGTGCAGCTGACTGATTCGGATCACTGTTCACGCTTCCTCTTTGAGGGGACCTGCATGTGGTCCTGCTGCTGCTGCAGAGATGTCACTCGGGTGAAGAGGGAGCACACGTTTTAACCGTGTACTCGGGCTAATGCTGCTCCCAGATCTGAATTATAGATAAGCAGGACACAAAGATTTGTTCTGGGTTCATTTCTCATTTTTGACTGACCATGTGCTGCAGCATTGCATTTGTATTTATATTCTGTTTGTTAAAAATATTTAATTTTTTTTATCAAATTCGATCATCCTCAGAATCCAGAGGAGATTAAAGTTGCATGAGTAACAGAGTGAAGTGCAGCACTACCATTAACCACCATGTTGTGTTTTTTCAAGTTGGTTGTGTATTCTCTTTGTGATAGTTCAGAATTGAATAGACTAGTCAGGTGCCCATTTTGAAATGGCCGATTGCTTTGCTACAACTCTTCCAAGTTGTAGCATTGGGGACTTGCTCGTTTGGAGTGCGTTGCCATTGGGAATACATCGGTATGGTTGTTGCAACTGCTAAATGTGTAGTCGATTGTATACACGGTTCTCAAGATATGTGGCGGACAGACAAACAAACATACACAGACATCTGCTGGACCATCACCGATTTGCAAATAGTAACCAGAATAAGTCCAGAAGATCTACACATTTACACCATGTGGTCACAATAGCAAGAGTTGTAAGGAGAAATAACGTTTGTTGTAATGTCAGCCCTGTCCACATTATTTCAGCCAACTTTGAGAACCAGCTAATGGACAGAATGTTACAAATATGAAAAAGCGACTTCACTAATAAATCTGGTAATGAAAAATATTATATACATAACATAACACACTATTGAAACCGGAGCAATACAACTGCCAAGTGTAACGCCAATCAGATCAACTGTTCTCGAGATACGATAAGGATAAACCCACAGACAGACAGACAGAGAAAACGTGCTTCCTTTATAGTTACATTAGTGCAGCCCCTGTGCAAAACATGCCTGTCCAGAACGGGTCGGATGCATGACCTCTGGTATTGCTGCTCGCAGCCATTCCAAGAAATGCTCAAGCAGGCAACAATTTCAATACACCTGCCATCATGATGTTGTTGCGTCACACAGAGCGTGAATTAGATTAGAAACAGTTTTTTGCCTTACATCCAGAATCCATGTAAGGTTACTTATCCAGGATTTAACTATGAGTTGCACACTGTAAAAGGACTACTGCAGATGACATGCTAAAGTCTGCAGAGCCCTGAAGTTTAGAAATATTAATATACTGCCTGTCCTAATTGCAACAAAGGTAATAAAGCCCAGCAGTACAACAGCCAAGTATAAAGTATATCGGATGAATGGTTCTTAAGATATGTGAGGAAGGTGTTAAGTGTTTAGACAGCATATGTTGCAAGATGTTCTTATACACTGTTCATAGCTAAACCTTTCTAAAATCAATGCACTCACTCAATCAATGATTTGTGTATATATCATGAAATTACTTGTATGTATTGCATGAAATTGTATACCGGGGGTTAAGTATTTGCACGAAAAACAATGCACAAAAAACTAAAATGTGTTTGAACTCCCTGAGAGGTTTGAGAGGCTTATGTACATACCTAATAATAAAAAGATTTTTGGAAAATGATTTGTTCTTTCATTTTTGCATTTTCTCACTACAATAAAGACTTTGGCTGACAGGGGCAAACACGCCCAAAACACTAACGTTCGGGGAAATGCGCTGCACTTTCAAAAAACATGCAAATATAAAAACACAACTGTGCCAAACCACATGCAAATTAAGAGATATCTTCTCCAATTTGACAACATGTGTGCAGCATTTAGAAAACATTCACCAACTTGATGAAACATGCGCAGCCACAGCTAAAAACGCTGCATAAACGAAACGCTGCAAACACAAAGCGCTGCAGAAAAAAAAATGCTGCAAGAAAGCTCAAAACACACGGAAACAGGGACACTAAAAAGTGATGCACACAGTTGGGACAGGAGCACTTGACGTTCAAGGATTATAAAGTTGGCCAACAATCATTGTCACTGGAAAGTTAAAGGATGGAACCATGGATGAACAAAGATAACTGGATACAGCGGATGCTCAGTGCCACATAAAGCTAAAATGGTCTGACACTAGAACAAATACCTGTATGTTCCAGGGAGTTGGTTCCATTTAGCATGCACACTTAAGTTTTCCTTAAGTCCTTCATCCAATCCGCTCCGTCATTGGCAGCGTCACTGCTGATCATGGTTTGCAGTTGTCTCCCAATGGGAAAAAGTATCTTCAGTGATGTCATGTGTCAGACACAGAAATTGTTAGACCATTGTTAGGCTCTTACCGAAATTTGCTTTAGCATTTAGCTCACTTCCTGGGGGCCTGGGTAGAACATTAAAATGACGCACGAAATGTCTCTTATGAGAACGCACAAAGAGCCTGATGAAAAAACTGGATAGATAGTAACTTGGTAACCACCATTGTAGTACAGGTTATCCCTTGGTAAGGTTATAGTTTTGTTTCGAGCGAGCTAAGTCAAAGAAAACCTAGCTCTGTCAAACTTGCTTCCTGATACAGTCCACAGGCCCTGATCCTCAAATGTAGCTTAACTCATTTGGGCCAACAAGCAGGCCTGAATATTCAATTTACAGACCCCTGGGCATACATGTTTGATAAGCCCCGAAACAACATTGGTGGTCAGCTTTTTTCTCTTAATAAATCAGACAAAGGGACATGCGGTGGAGCCTCGGAGAGATTTAAATGCTGTCAATGCACTGCAAACACACTTTCACATTAACCTACTTGCCAACGGATGCAACCTTTACATAGGTTACATTGTTGTTATTCTTTTATATAAGCTGAGTGTGCATTGTAACACAAGAATTACATTTTTTATAAGGCTTGGTCAAATAACTTGTAAATCAAATGCAAAAGTTAGCTGCTACAGCTAATGTAAGGTTGGGTTGGTAGAGATGCTAACGGTGGTAGCTTCCTGATTAGCTTGCTTGTCATAATGCTGAACATTTTCATCCTTTGTGTTTGACAAAAAATGTGTCAAATTAATTGGACACTTCTTAAGAGAGAATGCTCACCCACATATTTTTCTTGGATTGCTTTTTGTTTGCTGCTTTTCAGGACAATGGACAGTGATTGTCGCAGGCTGGTCTTTTATAGGCAGTTACGTAGCTGTGTTGATTGGGAACCCTCCCAGCATGCTCTAAGGCAGTAGTTTTAATGACATTTGTATGTGTTTTCCTGCATTGTTAGTTGTGTCATTTTGTTCTACAATGTGTTTATTTTAAGCTATTAAAAGTTGTTTTTAAAAGATTAGCTTCAGGCTTATGATTATCACTGAAAAGGATATTTTCCATTGGGAACCCACATCCCATCATGCACCAATATCACATGTAATATCTAATGGAAACAATGAGGATCAAAATGTAAAACTAAATCACCAGTAACAATGCAGAGGCACACATAAAAGAGACTTTCTCCACACACCTACCTTGGTTTCATCCCATTGTCCTTTTTTCCCTCCTTAATACTTTCCGTCGGTTGTTCTGAGAGATGCACGGACGAGATGTATGGATAAAGGAATCTTCATTTGGAAATGCAGTCAACGTGACCAGCTTTCATATGACAGGCTGATTACTGCAAGTCTCCTTGTGTTGCCTTTATTTGATACAGATAGTTTCAACAAGTCAATCCTCAAACTACTTTGAAAGAGCTGCAGGAGAATAAACAGGATTATTGATAATTTGAAGCATCTGAAGAACAACTTCCCTGTGTTACATGTAAATAATATATCACAGATAAGCCATGATAACACACACAACCAGGATACTAATGTGCATGTGAATGTACTGACTGCTATCCTTTACGTTGCTAAAATGCCTGAGTGGCTGCTTCTTGGGAAATTGTGTGTCTGTGGTTTTCAGTGCTTGGTCATCACTTTTCCTATGTGCAATTTCCTCAAAGAATGATCCTAAATCAGTCATTTTATTTCTACTACATTTGTCCTACAGTAGTGATTTTTCAACACTAAAAGTATCATTTCCACTAGCAGCCACTACAGGCTTCCTTGTCCATACGACAAATAAAAGCAAACGTATACGACACAACACATATAGCAATGCATGTTTGTTCTGATTTCCATAAGGGCAAATATATGGTAAATCAAAGAAAGTCTGTACCCATAGGAGCATGAAAGATTCCAGCAGATATTGTGACTTTTAGTTTAGTGTACAATAGAAGAACATCAACATAGGTTAACTATTCAATGACTATGTCTTACACCCTTGCTCTACCCTCATCCACAGTACACGTTATAATGTGAAGGATTAGGAGAGCAACCCGATAAGACTCACACAATTTGCCACTGATTTGCTGTTGAAATCCTCTGGATCTAAATAAAGTACTTGATGTACCATTTTCTTTTGTTATCTTCATACAGGTAAATAATCTGTATGACAATCGTACATATCTTTAGAAACAGAAGCAAAGCAGCATACCCCCACTACCTACAGGGGAGGGTGAGCATTTTTCTCAACACCGTTTGGCCACACATATAGTGATGTGCAGACTGTTTTCACAGTATCAGTTACTTTGAGATGATTCATGTAAATGTTTCGGACCTTTGAGTTTTGATTTTTGGCATAACATGGAGTCAGTTTCTCCGTGACCACTATGGTACTTGCACATTTTGATCGTTAGCACCAGTAGCGTTAGCAGTACATTGAGTTTGAAAGGTCAGGATCCATGACCACACTGACAGTTGACTTACCTCGTTTGTATCAGACACTACAAAGATAGTTTTTTTTAAAGATTTGTTCCTTCACTAACACATACACTGACCCCCAAGAGGCCTCTGCACTGCACCTATTTCCATCAGGTGGTAGAGGAACAGTCTGAACCTCCCTTCCTGCTAATGCCTACCAAAAATGAAACAATTAATCTTGAATCTAAGGCATGTGTTACAAACTGTTAAGTAGGCGGTTGTGAAATATACCATCTAACATTTCCACCTACCTTAGTCTCAAAGAAAATGCCTTTTAGCTAGTCAGTTGTGTAGATCATTCTGCCACTAGATGGTAACCTTTCAGCCGATGATTCCCCTGAAAGATTTTATATGATGAAAAAATAGTTTCTGTGTGTCGAGATATTTAGAAAGTCTACACATCTTAAGCTTCCTTTGCAGATTGAATACCAGATTGTTTTCTCAAAAAGGGTTTGGTTTTCGAAGCAGATGTACTTGCAGGATTCTAGCTATTATGAAATTGTATCTTCATGGTTGATTGAACTTATTGTAAATTGCATTAGACAAAAGCGTAAGCAAAATGTGTTCTACTCCAGAGCACAAATAAAATGTTTACAATCAAGAACATTTCTTGAAAAGTGTGCGTGTCTACCAGAAGACAGGATGGACGTAGGCTACAGTTGTCGGTCTGCATCTTACAGTATTGCATCATTAAAAACACCAGAGTAAATAGTGAAAATAAACATCCCAATTGAGTGAAGTGTTTAAGTTTGATATCTATTTCATTTTTGCGTCAGCGGTAGCAGGTTTCCGGTTTGAATTTATGCATTCTATCCTTGCTTCAAAATGGTGGAACAAGCTCCCTATTGATATCAGGACAGCAGAAAGTAAGTCTACACATCTTCCATTGTAGACTGAAAACCCACCTGTGTCCACTGCACCTTGGCCATTAAACCTAGCATACACAAAAAAGAGTATGATTAAATATTTCAATTTAATTGATTACTCAATTGAAACTAATGCACCAGCACTAATGATGATATGGCTTACTTTAAGCAAATGTACCTGCAGGGTTCTTGCTGTTCTGAGTTTGTGTTTTCATAGTTTATTGCACTTATTGTTAGTAGTTTTGGATAAAAAAACATCTGCATAATAAAATGTGATATAATTAAATACAGTTTATCCTCCTTTATTATTCCACCGCTAAATTAACAGCGTGGACCTATCCAAAGCAGGCCCTACTGCTGATACATACCTGAACACGAATGCGCAACTTAGAACAATACATTAATAAAAAGCCAACTAAAAACCATTAAAAACCTCCCCATGAACGCTCAGAGAAGGCGGAAGCAGCGACATCAGGGGGCGGCTCTGCGGTAACACCACCAGCAGGAAACATACAGGAGTAGAGGAACCTCAGCGTTAGCGTGGACAAAAGCACCGGACCGTTTATAGCGGCGCACTCACGTAGCCTCCATGACAGCTAACAGTTGACAACAGTAAGGTAAACAGGCTTCCTTTATTTAATGTAACGCTACCTTGTAACAAGCAGCTGTAGAGCCTTTAATGTGCTCTCAGAAACAGAGCGTGTTAATAAAGAAAATACTGTCAAAATAAATAAAACATTCTCACAAAGCAGATGAAATAGCGTTAATATTTGTAGTATTAGCGCAGCCTTACAACGAAAGTGTACTTTTCTTATTATTCCAATGATGTATTGAAAATATAGTGTTCGGGTTAAAAAAACTAAAACTAGCAGCCCAACTGAGTGTTTGCAAAATGCAAAAAGGAATACATTTGGAAAATATGAGCTGTGGATGCTGAAGAGAGCATTTGGAAAACATGAGCTAACTAAATTAAAACGATGCATTTAAAATGTGTAGTTAATTGAAATGAACAAAGTAGTGCCTAAAGTGTATTTCTTTGTATTTGTGCACACAAGAAAATACATGTAAACATGTTCATTCAGTTAGCCATGGAGAGACTTAGCATTGGATGAATCTCAACCACCTCATCCAGCGTTAGTGTAGTTCAAAGATGGGAGACAATAGTGCGTTAATATGTGATCATATTCTAATATGAGACTACTGACAGGGGGTCAGGTGGCTTAATCACTTTGAATTTAACGGCTAGTAATGTTTTCATGTTTATTTTGTTATTTGTTTGTTGTTGTTTTTTCACCCTACCTTAGCATTGTCTTGTAGATAATAGTATCTGGAATATTAGATCTGGAGTTTGATATCCCCCAGACCCTTAGGAAGGTGCATGTACACATTTGTCCTAAAGTACGCTCATGTAAATGAGAAATGTTAACATGCATGTGTGATGGAGAGGCCGTTGACTGGCCTGCACTGGTCTCTAACCTCAACCCCATCCCACTGAGTGTTTTTTTTTACCACAGTAGCCAATACTGATGACAGACATCCTCTCATGATCTCTTTTGCAGTTGATGTTGGCCTCTCTGTCCACGATGATGTCACATGGCTTTAAGAGCAGTAAGCAGGACTTCACCTTTGGACCATGGAAGGTGACTGCAGCCAGAAACCACATCATGAAGTCCAAAGACATTGAAGGGTGAGATACTGTAGGCACCAGATATACATTTCTCTTTTACTGGTAAAATAAATTGTGACATCAGAGTTCAAGTTATGCAGCCCTAAGTATGTTCAACACAGCAGATTTGTTTAATTCTAGCCTATTTGCGTATAAAATGACAAACATATCTAAGGTTGTACAACCAATAAATCGCAGTGTCTTTTTTTAGGATTGAGCTTCAGATATGTATCTTATTGTAAGCTTAATTATATGAAGTATGTTGAATTTCTGAATAAATGTAACCAGCTGTTTTCTGTTTGCCTCTCCAGGTTAGCGGGGGAGATGAACATGCCCTCCCTTCCAGAGATGCTGTTTGGGGACAACATCCTGCGCATCCAACACAACGACGGCTACGGCATCGAATTCAACGCCATCGATGCTCTCCGGCGAGTCAACAACATGGAGGACGCTGTGAAGGTGGCCTGTGCTCAGGAGTGGCAGGAGAGCAGGTAAGCGAGACTGACAGCTGGAGAACGGTTTTGTTCAAATTCTATACGACAAAACTTTATTCTTTTTCAATGCAGATTTCTTTTTTTACTAAAAACATGTTTTTTTAGAACTCTAAGGTTCGCTCCTGCAGAATTAATTACAGTCTGTTATTGACAATTCATTAGCGCAATCGAGACAGTAATCTGTGGCCTTTTCACCAGTAGAACTCTTCTCAAAAACCAGTGGGAGTTTTCAAAACTGCACACAGCTCGCCCTTAGCCAGCTGTGGGTAATGTCTATCAAACACTTCATCAGATCTTATTCCTCTTTTCACCCGCTGTCTGAAACCAGAGCAGAGCATTCTGATCTGTTATGATTGGTCAACCGCTTAGAGAATTTTCGGGAAAGTCCCGCCCCCTTACGTACAATGTGTTGGAGCCCTAGCAATTATAAGCGGTGATGTCATTATGTTACTGAAGTAAACAAAGGAGTCGAAAGGAGTTGTTTCAGGCAGGGGGGAGAGAAACTCCCTCTGGAGGGGATACAGGGATTTTAGCCTTTGCAGACCATTTAGATGCACAAGCTCCTCCTGTGGTACACGTTTTGTGTCTGTCCTCATTTTTGCAATCGTTGACACATGTGTGTTCATGCCTTGATATTGACGTGACTCCAGTCACTAAGATGATCACTAAAATAAATGTTACACACCAACCATTGAAACAAGTTTGATACCAGCATGTGATCGCAGGCAGTTTTGTTTCATTATTGAAAGAGATTAGCTGTCATATTGGAGCAGGGATTTACACATGATTTGATTTAAAATCTAGAATTCTAAAGGAAACCATAAAATATGTAATAGAAGAGCTAATGTGTGCAGGTTTGGAATTGAAATACAAAGTAAAAGACATGTACAGCCATTAATTCCCAGAGACAGAAATAATCGGAGCTCTGTAGTTAACGTTAACCTCTGTGGTTTCCTTTCAGGGCGGATTCTGAACACTCCAAAGAGGTGGTGAGACCCTACGACTGGACCTACACCACAGACTACAGAGGCACTCTCATAGGAGAGAATATGCAGATGAAGGTGGGTCATTTTCAGCCTTGGAATGGAACACAGTTTCATCAACACCTCAGTGATGTGGACCCCTACCTTGAGTTGTGTCCCACTCCTCCCCCCACTGTCTTTCATGTCTCTGTTGCAGGTAGTGAAGACGGAGGAGCGGATCGACATGGAGAAGCTGAAGGCTCGGGAACAGATCATGTTCTTTGACGAGGTGCTGCTGTTCGAGGACGAGCTGCACGACCACGGCGTCTCCATGATCAGCGGGAAAATTGTGAGTAATAGAACACCAAAAAAAATAAAGAAAATAAATACAAATACAAGTACAAATACACACAATACAATTTACTACAAACTTGTTTTGTTATCGTTTTTATACTAGGAATACATATTTGTTAAAGTTGGGGTATGTCATTTATTTCAGAAACACTTTTTCTTATATTCCATGGGATGCTCTTAACATCCCGATAGCAACGAATATATTAAATGCTTTGACAATAAATACATTAAAAAATGTCATCTGTGGAAGCCGTAGACTGTAAAAAGCACGACCAATCATCTGAGCCGGCCCGGCTAAAATAACTGGAAGGCCTACCTGCCTGTCAGCCTTCCATCTCGTGCACAAACTTATCTCGTGCCCTCATTGGTCATGTGAGCGTTCGTGTGTGTTGGAGGAGGGGCTCTGTAAGGAAGTGGCAGATTTTTTCCGGTTGTGTATTTTCAAATTCTAGCGCACTCGAGCTGGTTTCTCCAAAATGACATACCCCACCTTTAACTTAACTAAAGTCAATATTAGAATTGGTGATCTATATAATTTTGTGTAACAAGTTTGTAATTTATTTCTAAACTAAACTTGAATTGTTGATGAGAAATTATACTAACAAGATTTGGGTTCCGTCCATTCCATATGTGAACCCGAATGGTTGCCCAACAGCTCCTTCTACACAGTGTTTGTTTGCCTAGTTAGGTACACGCTGACCTTCATTTGTAGGTATTTAAAAGCTCATACTATTGAACAGAATAAGGACCAGATTTAGTAACAGAAAAAATATGGTAGATTTCAGCCCCAGTCTGTGTAACCTGCAGCCCTTCGTTAATTACGGGGAGTTTCACTGAGAGCCACAGAACATCACAGTTACTCACAATCAGACCTGAAGCCTGCCCACAATGCAGCCAGCTACTGAAACCTCCAACCAGGTGAATTCTGGGAGGGAGGGAGAACTCGGCAGGCACAGTTAAGTGGTGGGATTTGTCTAGAACACAAGGGCTAGGGTTGAACTATCGAAATCAACCTTTTCCTTAACATCAGTGAAAAACACAGCGGTGTCAGGGGAACATGTCAGGATCCAACTGTCTTACACTATGTATTTATGATGCAACCTCTGCTGTTGCTGATGTTACTGTGCGTCTGCTGTGTAAAACTACACTTTTCAATTGATGGGCTACTAAAAGTGCATCTGGGTTCTTATAGTGTTGTTTCATGTGGGCTTTATAAACATGAAGAAAAGATAAACGGAAAATATTGTATTACTTCATGACCAAGGTTTGAATGCCCACACTCACCCTCCTGTCACTGTGTAGTGTTGACTTAGACTGGAGCCACACGAGGACGATAACGCAAACGGACCGCAATCGTTATCAAAAAAGTATTCCGTCCACACGCAACAGGCACCAGAGACGTGTCCGTTCACACGAGACCGCTCGAAAACGCTGGAGACGCTGTAGTACATATGCCAGGCCTGTAAGTGGCGCTGTAGTCCTGCCACAAAAGCAGCGAAGAAGACTTCCCACGCATGGTTGCCATGGTTGCCCTTCTGTTTATTCTCCGCTGTGGATGCTCTGGCTCTTTTTCTCCCTCTCCGAGGCAAGCGTGTGCTCCTGCTGTAATTCTCTCCGGTAGTCCACCAGCAGATGACAAACACCCACCTCTCCGCCTCTTCCAAGGGACGAGGGGACCGTGCAGCAGAGTTTCAGTTCGATTTTATTTCGCCGGTCAACATGTCCGTTACAGTTTAAATCTTCCGGACAAAATTAGAAAAGTGCCGGTCAAAGGTCTTCTTTGTTATTTATTGAGCTTTAAAACAAATGAATAACGACTCTATATAATAATATAAGAATAAAAACGGAGCCTCTCTTTTCCTCCCCCTCTTCTGACAGCCCAGCAGCTGATCTCTGAGCAGGAGAGGTGGGGAGAGGCGGGGCTCTTGCTTCATCGTTATCAGGAAATGATCGTATAAGCGTAAACACGGAGCCGTTTGCCCCCCAGAGCGTTTCGTTTACAGATCTACCCACCTTGGGACCCGTTATCGTTATCGTTTTCTGCGTTTCCATGTCGGCCTCGTGTGGCCGAACCGTCTATCTGATAGAGAACTGTAGATACAACCGTTATGTGGCCGGGGCTTTGATTGCAAGTCATTAGTGTAACATTCATTGTTCGCACACACAGGTTACGGCATAAGAAAGATTGACAATTATTAATAAGCATCCTAACTCACATTATCCACTGTGTTTGTCGGTAATGATCAGCTGTTTACGTAAACAGCCAAATGACTTTATGTTGCAGCTGCAATGAATTGTGGGACAGCATTATCTCCTTTCCTTTTGTGAAGTATGGTCCAGTGTATCCTAAGCTAAAGGAGGCACTGAAGCTTCTTTTCCTATCATCTATAGAATGTATCAGCCCTTAGCATGGCTGCCACTAACCTTCCTGATCATTTCACTCTGGTTGTAACCTTCCTGATCATTTCACTCTGGTTGTAACCTTCCTGATCATTTCACTCTGGTTGTAACCTTCCTGATCATTTCACTCTGGTTGTAACCTTCCTGAGAGAAACAGATCAGAAAAGGAATGATGATCCTCCTAACGGACTCTTGTTTCTATGTTTCTTTAACATACTGTATCATGATATGATGATTTGAACCCTTTTGACCTTTGTAACGTTGCTGTGTGTTGTTGACAGAGGGTGATGCCCACCAGTTTCTTCTTGTTGCTGCGTTTCTTCCTACGAGTGGACGGAGTGCTGATCAGAATAAACGACACACGACTGTATCATGAGGTACGTCTACTTCCTCCAGCCAGGGTACAGTGCATGGTTTTATAATGGGCAAGGCATTTAAATGTGGTTCAAGTTATATACTTTATATATAAGTGTTTATATAGAAAGTTCTACACCATACACATGTTATATATTATAGTACTATTTACACATTTGTATTTAAACTTTGTATATGTACAGTGCATCTGGAAAGTATTCATACCCCTTCACTTTTTCCACATTGTTGTATGTTACAGCCTTATTTCAATTTGGATTAAATTCATTTGTTTTCTCAACATTCTAAACACAATACCCCATAATGACAAAGTGAAAAAAGTTTTTAAATAATTTTTGCAAATGAATTAAAAATAAAACACTCAAATATCACATAAACATAAGTGTTCACACCCTTTACTCAATACGTTGTTGAAGCACCTTTGGCAGCAATTACAGCCTCAAGTCTTCTTGAGTATATGATGCTACAAGCTTGGCACACCTATCTTTGGGCAGTTTCTCCCATTCTTCTTTGCAGATCGTCTCAAGCTCCATCAGCTTGGATGGGGAGCGTCGGTGCACAGCCATTTTCAGATCTCTCCAGAGATATTCAATCCGGTTCAAGTCTGGGCTTTGGCTGGGCCACTCAAGGACATTCACAGACTTGTCCCGAAGCCACTCCTTTGTTATCGTGGCGGTGTGCTTAGGGTCGTTGTCCTGTTGAAGGGTGAACCTTCGCCCCAGTCTGAGGTCCAGAGCGCTCTGGAGCAGGTTTTCATCAAGGATCTCCCTGTACATTGCTGCATTCATCTTTCCCTTGATCCGGACTGGTCTCCCAGTTCCTGCTGCTGAAGAACATCCCCACAGCATGATGCTGCCACCACCATGCTTCACTGTAGGGATGGTGTTGGCCAGGTGATGAGCGGTGCCTGAGTTCCTCCAGACATGATGCTTGGCATTCAGGCCAAATGTGGTTTCATCAGACCAGACAATTTGGTTTCTCATGGTCTGAGAGTCCTAGGTGCTCCATGGGGGCTTTCATGTGCCTTTTACTGAGGAGTGGCTTCCTTCTGGCCACTCTGCCATAAAGGCCTGATTGGTGGAGTGCTGCACAGATGGTTGTCCTTCTGGAAGGTTCTCCCATCTCCACAGAGGAACACTAGAGCTCTGTCAGACTGACCATCGGGTTCTTGGTCACCTCTCTGACTAAGGCCCTTCTCCCCCATTGCTCAGTTTGGTTTGGGCGGCCAGCTCTAGGAAGAGCCCTGTTGGTTTCAAACATCTTCCATTTGCAAATGATGGAGACCAATGTGTTCGTTGGGACTTTCAATGATGCAGACATTTTTCTGTACCCTCTCCAGATCTGTGCCTTGATACAATCCTGTCTCTGAGGTCTACAGTCAATTCCCTGGACCTCATGACTTGGTTTTTGCTCTGATATGCACTGTCAACTGTGGGACCTCATACAGACAGGTGTGTTCCAAGTCATGTCAAATCTATTTAATTTACCACAGGTGGACTGCAGTCAAGTTATAGAAACATCTCAAGGATGATCAGTGGAAACGGGATGCGCCTGAGCTCAATTTTCAGTGTCAAAGCAAAGGGTGTGAATACTTATGTACATGTGATATTTCATTTTATTATTTTTAACACGTTTGCGAAAAATTCTTTAAAAACGTTTTCTATTTGTCATTATGGGGTATTGTGTGTGGAATGTTGAGAAAAATAAATAATTTAATAAATTTTGAAATAAGGCTGTAACATAACATGTGAAAAAGGTAAGGGGTATGAATACTTTCCGTATGCACTGTATATCGATATTTTTTATTCAGTTTTTTTTTTTTAATCTTTTATTAGATATCTTACTTTTATGTTGATATATTTCTATTTTATTTCTTTAATTTTCAAAAATGGAGCAACTGTCATAAACCCCAGTGTACTGTGTCTGATTATCCACAGTCACAAGTGAATAAATGGGGATTGTGTTTCTGATTCCAGGCCGGAGCGAGTTACATGCTACGAGAGTTCAGCACGAGAGAAAGTAAAATAGCAGACTTGAAGGTGAGTTGTGACACGACACTGGTACATAAGCTGGCCATGTGGCCCACGTTTCATGGTGATCATTTATTAAAGGGTCTATGCCCCTAGCTTTCTATATGCCATCACTCATTTTTTAATCCTGCTATCATTACAGTGTATGTTCCTGTCTCTTACTTTGCTCGTCTTACACGTAGTCAGTATTGAACAGTGGAACCTGCATAGAATATCATAAAGTCCTTCTGTTTATCATTGTAAAGCTAACACTATAATCACAGCGAGTCACACGACACTGAGGACCACATCTTTTCACCTTCACATTGAATTATGGATAGTTCCACCACAAGAAGCAAAGAAAGAGCTTTAACTAAGGGATAATGTACGAAGAGGCGGTCATTAATGAATGTAAATCACAAAACAATCGACCTTAGCAACGGTTATAACTTTGCTTGGCAACGGTGTGTTATCGAGTATTAACAACCTCTGAAATGTCCAAATTGACCAATCAGAATCGAGTAGCATTGTTTTTTTATTCAATAAATCAACGTTATATGTTTTCTTACCAAGCCTTTCTGTTGCCATCACATTTTTCTACATACCCTATATAGGATATGGGGGGAAATATCCTATTTAATCATTTTCTAAATAATTTTTCAAGGAAAATAAAGATTGAATTAGTTTCATCTTTATTTTAAAATTCCATTTACGTTGACTCTTTTTCCATCATTAATCTTGACATAGTGGTTAACCATTTAATACATCTGTACAATCTGATGCAATCCTATACAACAACAAAACATCAAACCTTTACATACATAATACTGTGCGGTTCTGAATGACTCAATTTTAAATATATTATAGGGTGTTGAACTGGAACGCATTATATTCAGAGGCATCCTAATGTTTTGCGATTCCCATTTACAATCATGAGGGTTGAAGAATTATTATCTTTGTAAAATTAGAATTAGTTTCTATTTGACGTTGTCATTGGAATGTACATACAAAAGAAAACTCTGTACCTTACATTTGTCTAAATCCTGCCTTTGCTACACTATTTGCATAAAAACGTTCTACATCACCATTTATATAAAAAACATCATTTTGGTAATGAAAATAATTGTTCAATTGAAATGTCACCTTTGGTTATCAGCCGATTGGATGCAAAGTCTTACATACTGTGTATAGAGTGGTGAAGGAATGAGTCCTAAAACCTAGAAATTAGTTAGCATTTTGTACTTTGTTTAAAGCTTAAGTTTTTCTTTTGACTTCTGTGGAGAATATCCTGCTGAACAAAAGGTGTAAGTATCATTAACATTTGTTGGCCAGAGAGTTTATTTTCAGCATTATTCCCAAATCCAATGAAAATAATCCATTGCTTTTTGTCAAGGTAGTCCTCGCCATCACTTTATTTAAACTGTTAATGTATTGAAGCTTCCTACTGTATGATGTGCTGCATTTCTTGTAGTCATTTGAAAGTGTCCCTCCCTCACCAGAATGTTCCCGCTGCACTGTACACGGATCCTAATGAGATCGCCCAGCACCTAACACTGAAGCTGACGGATTGTGAGAAGCTGGAGCTGCCTGCCATGTCGCCTCAGAGAGCTGTAAATGACGTCCAGTGACCGCCATACTAATATGTCACATTGATGTGTTGCATGATAAGAAATTGAAATAGTAGTCTTAACCCACATTCTTCCTGGTTACATAACAAACATCCCCTTCAAATATCTGTACAGGAATAGTTTTTATATGTGCCACTATGATGGTCCTTAAACTCCTGCCACTTGTTTCAGTGTTCACAGTGCAGCGTGATGCACTATAATATCAAGGAACCTTTAACCCTAGTTAAATACTTTGGTCCAGCTTCTGACTGTTCATATTTGAACTGGTTTTGTTTTATGATACATTTTTTCACTGCCTTTGACATGAAAAGGCTTGCTAGTGTAGCTGTCTCATGCTTGTAATATCAGTATATCAAAAATGTGTTTGTAAAAAAAGCGACACAAACAGCACTGTATTTTCTGAAGTCAGTCATGAAGAATCTCTGTAAATATGTCTACTGTATTTTCTACGGTGACTTATAGAACTCAAACAAGTGTGTTCTCCATTCGCAGTCCAACACCTTCAGGATCTCTGTGAATACGTCTCCCATATGGCCAAATATACATTCGTCTGTGTACAAATATCTGGCTTGCTTTGCTGATGCTGGATTCTTGTTTTCTTTTTACAATGTTTGTGATGTTTGACCTGTCAAAATGCATTTCTACCAGTAATCATTATTTTTAATGAATCTCCACATTCAATGCGAATAGATTTCATTGTTATTTTGCTTTTGCATTTGACCTGCGTTTAGTTTCACTTTAGAATCAGAATGGACCGTGAAGCAAAATGAGCAAATGTAGTGATATCAAATGTTTTTAATTTAATGAGGAATTGGTAATAAATACTATACATGAATATAGGGTTAATCATCCAACAGGATAATTCATTAGAGTGACAAAAAGACAGAATAGGATGTTGTTTTTTTAAAACACAAGAAAGAAAGAACTAGAGGGAGAGATGAACTAACACATTGCGGGTTTGGGTGTTTTCTATGGGTCGGGACAATAAAACAACTTCAGAACAATGTCAACCATGGTGCATAACTCAATAAATTCCATGTTTTGTGTGTAGAAAAAACACATGTTTGTGTTGTATGTCCATGTTTCTGTGAATGAAGTTCTCATAAAGTTCTGCATTAAGGCTTGGTGCTGTTTTTGATAGCTGGTGTTTAACTCTAGGCTCTTTTTTTATCTGAGGGGCAAAATGATGATGTCTACAGTGTGTTCTTTAAAGGTTAAACATGAAGGTGTCAAGTGTGGACAGAGGAAGTAGGCCGCCCTCTTGTGTCACAGAGAACCATGATTGAATTACAGGTCAGAGCTCAACCATTCTGACTCCAACCACTAGATATTATATTTGAGTTTGGACAGAAAGGAGCTTCAAGGGAACAAAATCTGAGACTGAAAGATTCATGTTTTTTTTGGTCCTTTTTGGACTTCTTGGGTGTCATGGGTCAGAAATGGCAAAACTGGGAATGACTACCCCACTATGCACTTGTATTTTTGACTTTCCCACAAACTGACCCTGCTGAACACCAGAGGTCTAACCCTAACCATGATTGGCCGGATTTCTAACAAACAAGAGACTTTAGGAAATCAACAATTTTGCTTAATTTAAGCAAAACCAATCCACTGATCATTGATTTAGGAAAATAGGAAAAGACACACACTCCTGTCGTATACATCAGTGGAGCAGATTTAAGTACCTAGAAATCAGCATCTAAAACAACGAACAAAACCACAATACATGGTCATCACATGTCTGCATCCTAGTGAAGGAAACTCCCCAACCACAGCCAGTTCCCTCTGCTGCCTCCTGCCAAGAGATACAGAAGTAGGCTGTCCTACCACCAGACAACAGAGTAGATTCTTTATTCAGCAACTCATCCTCCATGTTCACTATAAAAACAAGTTATGTTTTTTGACGTCTTTTGTAGCTTAAAGGCATACAACTATATGTTGGCGTGACCCTGTGTTGTACCAAGGCAAAAATGAACCTCAAACCAAGTCAGAGTAAAGCAAGGTTTTTCTAGTCTTCACATTCTGCATAAAACATTATAGAGTGCAGCAATACTCAAACACAGAACACACAAAAGATGAACTGGAAGATAGTATTTAAAAAAACTTTAAAAAGAATTGTAAATGATTGTGGTGTTGTAGCTTGAGTAGCAGTTGTTCGGGGTTAAGATTCAAGTCTAGAAGAGCAGGGTTCAATTCCCGACAGAAACAAATACCCACACTGGTGTAAAAGCTAAAAATTGTCATTCAAAACATAAAAATGGGCTGTTATATACAGTAATCCTAAACCAATAGTTTTGTATGCTGTTTAGTTGAATTAAAAAACAATCCGCACACCGCGTCACAGTGTTCAATTGATGAAATACACTTTGTTAATAAAGTTGTTTTGAAAAAAATGTAACCATTCCACAAAAAGAGACTGGCAGCAGAGCCGTCCAATCAGCTTCCTCCATTCATGACAGCTGGCCAATGACAGAGCCCACCTCAGGCTGGAAACTATTCAACATGGAGACCACAGTTGATAGACTAGAGGCGATGGTAAGCTCAGTGTAAAACTGTTATATTTTCCCTTGTATTCATCTTGTGAAATTGCTTTTAATCATTGTTAACGATCTTAGAGACGTTTAGCAGCTCGTTATATCCGAGGAGTTATTACTCCTCCCACAGTAAGAGCAGGCGGGTCATGATTTTCTCTTTGTATTAAAACACAATTCAAACACATTTGCGCCATTCAGCTGCCTGTCTAAGTGCAGTACATTTCACAACCTTGTTTATTAAAACCTCCATTTCACTAGCTAACTGTTGCCGTTATTGCGTCGGGCGTAAGCCAAAAAAGATGCTTTGTGAAATCGTTTCCCAGCTCTGTAATAACATGGCCACCATTAAAGCAGCGGCCAGTGAAAACAACTGGCCGCAGACAGGCTGAAACAGGGCGCGTTCAGGAACACTCATTTCACTACAGCTTATACATATAATAGGCCTATGTATTTCATGTTTCTACGATAATACTTGTAAGCAGTGGTGAAATGTTACTAAGTACATCTACTCATGCTGTACTTAAATAAAAAATGTAGGTACTTTACTTCAGTATTTTCACACTATGCTACTTCATTATTTTACTACACTAGGTAGGCAAATACTGTACTTTCTACTCGATTACATTTATTTTACAGATTTTAATTATTAATAACAAATTAAAATCAGCTTATACATGATAATTTATTATTATTTAAGTTGTTAAGCTACACAATAGTATATAAAGTACAAAAACATTTACAAATATGACAAGTATTCTTACTTTTGCTACTATATTCTGTTACTAATACTATTTTTACATTTTAGATGTAGGAGTGTTTTTTCACTGTATTTCTACTTTTACTTACTAGTAAATAATCTGATTACTCCGTCTACCTCTGCTTGTAAGTTACTCCTTTTTAATGACTCTAGGACAGGGGTTCTCAAAGTTTTGATGAGTGAGGGCCAATTTAGGTACCCAATATTGGATTGAGGGCCGCCCAAGAAAAAACGGAACACAAAATAATTCCAAAACAAATCCTTTCTTTATTGTACTAACCAATTATACATACAGTATACATTAAGATTAATCAAACATTAATTTGTCTCAAAAGTGCCTTGCAAACACACACACACACGCACACGCAAATAACCACAATTACACACACGCCTTTTTACATACCTATATATATATACAAACCAACACATACATTTTGTGTACATATCTTGGCATTCACCTCCTATTTACAATAAACATCATTTGGACTATACATCTTCTCTGGCATTTTAATCAGATGCACCACAGCGGCTTCTCATATAATTTCTTACCAGTCAACTTTTGACTTTCTTTTTTCTTTTTCTTTTGTCACATTAACTATCGCGGGCCGCCAGAAACATTTCCGAGGGCCGCCATTGGCCCGCGGGCCGCACTTTGAGAACCCCTGCTCTAGGACTTACAATGTGTTTTGGTGTTTGGTTGAGGTTGTAGGGGTCTGTTTGGGCCTCTCACATATACACATTTAATCTTCTGTCTGTCCAGTGCCTCTTTTACTGTACGGCTGCTGGCCCTGCTAGAAAAGCAGTGCAACATTAGAAGGGCTCTGGACAGAAATGGTTACAAGCGAGGGAGCGTTCTACACACTTGAGCTGTTGGCAGGTGCTCTGACTTCATTGCACTACTGTATCAGACAGCTAGCAGTGCAATAGTATTGTCAAAGCATCTGAAAACTGCAGAGAGCAGCTGCACCATAACATTTACATTTCTACTTCAGGAAATTGCATTAAGGTTTCAAACAGCATAACGTGGTTAGTATCAAACATGTGTTTTTGCCAAAGATCTTATTTTTTGCAATATTCCAAAATCCATTGTTAAAACATATTGCTTTTAGTGGAGAGAGCCTTTGTGATGCTAACTTGACTGGGTTGGGTTACTTTACAGTCATCACTACACAACTCTATGGCTTTTGCTGGTCCTATCACCTTGACTTTAAAGCTCCACTGACCCTGAATGCACCATCCTTATCAGATCAGATTTGTAATTCTCTGTGGCTCTTTTTAATATATCTAGAAAAACCCAGGCCTACTTCTGATCAGAAAGGCAGGATGAACTTGTGTTCAGCATGTAGTACCAAAACATAAAGCTGAGTGTCTTTGCAGTTCCTGAAGTCGGAGGCAGACCTGGAGTACATTGAGAAGCGTCTGAAGCTGGACTTCATCAACAAAGCTTCAGAGAATGGATGTCCTGCTAAGGTAATGGAATAACAGCAGCCATTTCTTCAAACGGTCAACTACTGAAGTTCAAATACTATATTTCAACATGTAACTACACTGTTTACGCAATGTCATTGTACAACCTCCAATATAAACACAGTTCATTGAGGAATGACATTCTGTTTTTTAACAGTTCTGTAAGTCGAGCTCTGTCTGACTCTTCCAAAGATGAATAACAACTTTTGGACTGTTGTTTAATCATACCTGTGTATAATTGTGTACCTTACATAGCATCAGTGTATTTTTACTTCAAATTCAGTTCAGCCCTTCAGACCTTTTCTGACAGTATACACGAGAAACCATACACAAGATGTGTGTATCTGCACTGTGTTCCATCAGGAGAACCCGGCGGCGATGCTGGAGAACCTGAGGGCCATCAAGGCCAAACACACAGCGCTGAGCTCGCAGGTGAAGGAGATCGCAGCGGCTCAGAAAGAATCCATGGACTCCATCAGAAACAACCTGAGCACGGCCATGGAGCTGGTCCAACACTTCCAGCAGACCACTGATGAGCAGGTACCACACTGTGTACTTATACTGTATACAGAGAGTGTTTCATATTCCTAAGCCTTTGTGAATGTCACACAGTGGATGGTGTTCTTTTACTTTTTGGACATGCTTCCCGTCATCTGGCCTGTTTTGCAAAAGCCATTTGCGAGCCAGCAGACTCATGTTATACAAAGTTATGCGAGTCACAAATGGCAGATGCATTTGCTAAACATGAGACAAAATAAACTCAGGCTGCAGTTTGCATCTAAAAAGTTTCAAATTGTAAAACCAATGCAGTTTAATTTATAATAGCTTTGTAATGTTAGAATTAAGGGGTTATGGCCGTGTACATTTTTGGCTTTAAAAAATCTATGTTTTTGGCTCGTTTTAACAGACTGACAAAGCCAGCAACACAACAGATACTGTTTTTTTAATGTGATCTAGAAAAAGAAATATAGCATAGTGTGGAAAAATCCCCCCCCAACTCCAACCTACCTGCTTTCTCCTTATTCTTGGAGGGGCGGAGCTAAGAAATCTTGGTCTGCATATGATCTATCAACCAGCAAACCTTCAAAAAATACTTTAAAAGATTGATCTGGAACTCCTCTTACCCAAGCTTATTATCCTTAGGGTTAATACGCCCTACATATGATCATATCAATTAAGACATTTAATGACACAGAATAAAAACATGCATTTCATTATAATAAGTGTATATATAAGTGTGTGTGTGTGTGTCACCATGCTGCAGGTTGATCCAGCGACAGAGTCGGAGCAGGAGTCAGCAGAGCTGTTGGGTGCAGCTGTCAGTGAGCCCACAGAGGTAAGACATGATGAATAACCTCTGCATTAGAACAAAACACCAGCTCCAGATGTGATGATTGTTCCGTCTCGCGCTCCGCAGGTCAAATATTAATATCGACAAATGTACTTGGGACCTCTACCCCACTGCCACTTTACCCCAGGTGGTAGAGCAACACAACTTCATACCATTCATTTGTTTGCATCTCACATATTTATCTATTATTACAATAAGCAGTATTTCATTTTACATTCTGACTATAGCTCATCTTATTCTATTTGTATATTTCACTTATGTCTTGTTTATATTTCTGTTGCATTGTTGGAGGAGCCTGGGACTTAAGTTGTTCCCTGCCATAACTACACTGTAGCTGTTCATATAACAATCAAGCCCAAGCCCAAGCACAAGACCACCTGCTCTGTATTTGTGTGCAATGACGTCCACAACCCAGTGGAGTGACTGCAGCCCTTCCCAGAACCACCGACAAATGGCCGTTCTGACGTTGTATTCATGCCATGTGGATTAAGATGAATGTGAATCAGCTGTGTGCTGTCCTCCCTTCAACACATCGTGAGACTCTTCACACACATCTCGTCTTCCCCTGGCCATTGTCACACTAAAGATTTCTGCTTTTCTCTCAGACGCCTCCTGCTGCAGCAGCGTGTGACCCCCCGCAGCCACAGAGTGAGTCCCCCACTCTCTGACACCAAACTGTCCGTCCAGCGTTCAGTCCAGCCTGAACTGTTGAATAGGATGCTCAGAAATGTTGCACAGGCAGTCCTGTTCCCCTCAGGAGGAGCTGGTAAAGTGTTGGTGATCCTATGACTTAAAAAAATAGAGTATTCTGACTTTAATCTCAGAACTCAAAGCATTTTCCACGTGGCCCTAATCCTCTTCCCTACATGACCGTTTTGAAAACAGCTTTTTGGTCTCTTTTCTTTTGGTTTATGCAACAGTCCCTGATATACAGCACTTAACAACCATACATAAAGAAGGGTATACTGTATACTGTTAACGTCTGTAGGACACCATGACATGTTTATCTTGTGTGGGTAGTGTCATGGAACCCAGACCCAATCAGTGTTACACGTGGTCAGTAGAGTCAGTATCTAGTACACCAGCTGTTGGATGGTTTTATAACCCACTTCCTGTCACCACTACTTGGTTTAGGATGTCACTTGGTATGAGTGGGAAGTCAAACTGTGGCTGATATCTGTGTGTGTCCACAGGCTGTGAGTATGAGGATCTGAGTGAAGCCATGTTTGAGTCGCTCCCTCCCAGCGTCCGCGCCAGCATCAAGCTCTCCGACCTCAACACCTTCTACCAGCAGCTGCAGCAGCACAGCAGCACAGACAGGTCCAGACACTACACCCACTCTTTTCTATTTTCAGCACAATAACATCTTAATATCTACGTGGGTAGCATTTGAAGGATGTCTTTGTATGAAGATGTATATCTGTTGTTTCAGAGTAGTACAGGAATGAGTCCTGACTCTGGAAATGAGTTAGCATTTGACCACTTTCAGTTCTGGCGTGTTTTTGGTTAGATGTCTGAACTAAGGTCTTTAGTTAAGGCTCAGGTTATTTATTGGTACCTGGAGGTGGATTTAGGTTGCAGATAAAGACAAGGTGTCCATCCTGACGCATCTCTAATAAAGGTATACCCTGCTCCATCACATCTAAAACAATGATAACAAACACTAGTACAAACACAAGCTGAAGGGGATTTCATTTTGTGATCTATGCCTGCTGTTGGCATGATCAGCTGTGTGTGTGTGTGTGTCCCCCCCCTGCAGTGCCCCCCTCAGTGTGCAGAAGATGAAGCAGTTGAAGATGAAGGTGAGCGATGCCAAGCTGAAGGCCCTGCAGCAGCTCTCTCTGGTGGAGCTGGACAGGAAGGGCCACGTCCGCCTCGTCATGTGAGGCCCCCCGGCCCCCAGAGACTGTTGAGTGAGGGGTCGGGGGGGTGTCTATGGATTGGCTCCATCTGGAGTAGTAAAGATACTGAGGGCCCCTACATGTTTGTGGGTGCATTGGCCGTGTTTTCAGCCCTCACGCTGTTTCAACAGGTTTGAAGCATGATGGGTATTCAGATGTTTTTATTATTATTTTTAGTTAAGATAAATAGGGTCAATTATTGATAAAACATTCTTACACAATGTAAAAAAACAAAATGGCTCTCTCTGAATGTTTTTACCTGCTACATACAAACTGATTAGTTTACAGAATTTCTGAACACATTTTTTTAATGTCAATGAATACAGCTCTGTCTTTAGTACTCGTAACCAACAAGCCAAATGCTCTTGTAAGTAACTCAAAGAAACACACCTCAAAGAACACTTCCTTGGTTTGACTGATGAGCACTGAGCCTGGTCCTCTCACACTCCTCCTGTACTGATACAAAAAGGTACATTTAGTTTAAGTTGTTTGATAAAACACATTTCTTATTCAGTTCTGGAATCAAATGTACAGAGTTTGTTATGGAAAAGAAGATTTAGCATTCTTGCACTTTGGATATAAAGTCTATTTCAAATGAAACTGTTTGTAAATAAGCTTGATAATGTTAATATAACTGCTAATGGTAGCTAACGGATACATGGGATAACCTCATTATATTACAGGTGCTGTATATAAGGAAACTGCTGTTTGTGAAATACTTCTTTCCTATCTTTGACTTGCTGTGTGTGTGTGTGTGTGTGTGTGTGTGTGTGTGTGTGTGTGTGTTTGTTTTAGTCTAGCCCAGGTGTTTCTTGCTTCAGTCTCTTCATGTATGAATCTTAATAAAGTTTACCAGTTGGGACATTCTTCAGGTTCTCATTCATCATCATCCTCATCCTCATCATCCTCAGCCTGTCCTTCAAACAGCTGAATCCTAAAGAAGGGAGGCACTGCATTAGTTCATGTTTTCTATTGTGCTGTAGCAGTGTGTTAGACAGATGAACAGCTGCCGTGCTGCGTGACTAACTGAGCGCTCTCTACCCTGCACATTCAAACATAATAAGTATATGAACTGGAATAGAATTAGAAAAAGTACTTTTAGTGGCACTGAAACCATGCTCAGCCTGTAGGGCTGCACGGTTTGTGGAAAAATAAATGAATTGCAATTATTTTGACCTATAATGCAATTGCGAAATGATTGACAATATATATTGACTTTGAATGATAATTCTCATTAAAACATATATAACATTATTTAAGTGTGCTTTTTTTTATCAGTACGAAACATATCATCTCCCCATTCATTCAAACTGGTATTTTAACACATATTTAACCTTTGACAAGTATTGTTTCCTCCAGTTTGAATATTACACTATTCCATAATGTGATTTCTTAGATTTACAATAATTGTGCAGCCGGTCTGTACGTGACACTCACAATTTGGTGACACTTTTACTTGCAACTGGGCTCTTTGTGGTGCCCTCCTCTAAATAGCCCTGCAGCACGTCATCTAGTGTTGAATGGGCTCTGAAAAGAGAACACACACACACACACACACACACACAGCATTACAAAGACTCGCCCAAAGTCTGAAATCCTGTATTTTTAAGGTCAAAGGTTAAGCAGATGACAAAAAAAAAGTCTAAAAGAACCCACCTGTTGGTGTCATCAAAGACGCTGGGACTCTGTGAGTCTGGAGACACCCTGAGCTCTGTCTGATGGGCAGCCACTGGGTCAGCAGCGAGCTCACCTGAACACACACGTACATCCAAGACTTTTAGTTAGTGGCAGTAAACACACACGACTGTTCCACTTTGAAGGCCAGGCATTGGATTATTTGCTTCATTGTCTGTTTGCTTACGGATCTTCATCAACACGTTGTCTCCTCCTTCTTCAACATTGCCTGCAATTTCCTTCCTGTCATCAATGTCTTCTTCTTCATCCTCATCCTCCTCCTCCTCCACTTCTGACCCCACAGCTGGGAAACAGCCAAATGCATAAAGCTTTTAACATCTGGGCAGTGGTGAGGGGTGGTACATACAATTATACTTTTTATATTTTTTAATACATTTTAATTCAAGTTTAGTTTTTACATGAAACATTTATTTTTTGTTCTGAGATTAAATTCTGAATTCTGACTTTTTCTCAAAACTAAAAAAAATGTTTTGGGAGAATATTCTCAGAACAAAACATTTTGTTTCCCTTTTACTCAGAACTAAAACAAATATATTTTTGACTTTTATTTATTTTGTTCGAGAAAGTTTCAGAATTCAAAAAAATCTTAAAATGTTTTCACATCCCCCAAATATTTGTTTCATGTGGCCCTAATCCTCTTCCGGAAGTTTTGAACTAGTTGTAGATAAATGTATTATTTATATTTAAGAACTTAAAAAAGATAACAAAGAACACATGTCAACAGATATTTCAAAACAAAGTCAATTGATTATAAGGATCCATTACAGTTTTTGAAGCCCAAGGTATTTTCAGAAAGCTGTCTGTATATTATATTCATTGTTATATGGGCCCCTCCCCCACAACATTCACAGGACTGTGTCACAGTCATTTGATTGAATTGATGAGAATAAGTATGAACTCTCACAGCCGGACAGATGAAGCTAGTTCTAATGTGACCTCCTGCTGCTGCTTCACATTAAAAGCACAATGTGGCTTTACTGTGAAGGAGCCGCAGCCCCACTGCGCTGCTACACTTCACTGTTAATGACACATCACTTTAGATGCTTGCTACTCACCATGGGTTGCTTAGTGAAGTAATACAAGCTATTTGCTTGGGAAGACTTCAGATACATTATACACTAATTTCATTAATATATTTATTCAAATATTTATTATTTTCTAAAATGCTTCCAATAATTTCTTTTCTTTTCTTTATTTACATCCTATGTGTTAACCCAGTAAGCCCAGTAGGTGGCTGTAATGCGCCATCAAATCTGCTCAAATGAATACATGACAGTAAGTAGGAAGCGCTGTATTGTGTTCAGGTGACTTCAATAAAGGAACACAACAGTATTACTGGATGCTCCGATCCATCGGCCGCCGATCGATATCGGCCGATATTCACTCTCTGCCGATCTATCGGTGCTCTCTATAAATGCTGATCGGGAGGGCCGATCGCATGACGTAAAATACATGACCTTTTTCTCTGTGCGCGGCAAAACAAGCTCGCCAAAATGGCTTCACCGGTCTGGCAGTATTTTAAGGTGTCCGAAAAAGACAGTAAAATAGCGGTATGCAACGTGTGTGAAGCAGAAATCCTGCAGCTCCACCCGCCGTGACGGACCGGTGAGCGGAGCCTAACACACTTAGCTATTTTATCTACCTCTGGAACTAGCTAAACTAGTTATAAATATATTTATTCTTCACTGTCGGGTCACTCATTACTGGATCAGTGAGCTGCATGAGATACTGACAGGCTGTCAGGAGAGAGAGGGAGGGAGAGAGAGAGAGAGAGAGAGAGAGAGAGAGAGAGAGAGAGAGAGCGCTTCCTTGTTTAATGCTTCAGAATACTGACTGATCATCAGACTCGATGCTGCTGTTGGTCCTCACCTCTCTGTGGGTCACAACAGTCATGCTCTTCCTCCTCACTACCTTCTTCATCATTACTTCCTCCTTCCTCCGCCTCCATGTTTCCTTCTCCTTCAGTGCACTCCTTGACCATCTGTAATCCTTCCTCCATTTCCTCAAGCTCCTCCTCTTCCTCCACTGATACACCTGTGGGATCCACTTCCTCCTGACTGTCCTCCCTCTGATCAGAAGCTTCTGCTCCCTCTCCTTCCACAGTAGAGGCGGTCTCTGACACCTCTGCCTCCTGGCAGGTGGTGAAGAAGCCCTGGAGACTGCTGTCAGAGTCTACCTTGAAAGGTGGAGGCTGAGAAATGGACACGTAAATGCAAATGTGAATTAAAAGGAGACACGTTAACACTGTGTTGGTTTGGGTCTTTCACGAGTGAGGATAATGAAATGAGTGAGCTTTACTGAGGTGTCTCTTGGTGTGGTGAAGCTCTCAGACTGCTGATACCCAGGGGTGGGGGGGTCGCACACAGGGGAGTCTTGGAGATTGGCCTCAATGAAACCTGTCATCACACGTCGGCGTACGTCTGTCAACACAGGGAAATACCTCATGTCACTTATGTTCTCCTGTACTGGACATTTTATTTGAAATGTTTATCAAATATCTATCAATGCACGTAAGATCCAAGTCCAGGTTACAGTTGCCCTTCTGCCGTTTATAGTTGTTATGTAAGCGAGAAACCTGGTTCTCCAAACACAAGCTTAGAGAATAAGAGATTTCCACATTTTGTTCTACAACATGAAATACATCAGAAATGACCCAACTGATAAATGTCCGAAGCTTTAAGGAGACTTGGGCGACCTTGGGTCTCATGAAAGGCACTATAAACATCCAAGTTATTATTATTATTACTATTAAACGTCATCACAACAAACATTAGCTGCCTTTAGCTTAGCAGTCATGCATGTACAGCCTAATGTTAGCTGTTTGCTTCTGGAGATTGCATTTACGCCTCAACAATCAGAAAGTGGTGTTAATATGTGGAGATTAGCTTGCTCAACAAAATGTGTAAGTATCATAAATGTTTGTATGCTAAAGATATTATTTTGTGAAATATTTCCAAATCTTCTGGGTCGGCATTAGAAAAATCCTCATCACGGCACCACCACTCTGCAGTGTGGATCAAACACTGTGTTCAGTTTGCTTTGCATTTCTCACGTAGGTTCAAAATGTTCTAGAGATTTCCACCTCCAGTTATTAGTAGTAGCTTTAAACTTGGGAGAACTTCCCAAACATTTATGGTGAAAACACTTAAGTCCAATTGTGTGACAAACAGGTATTTTCATAAAAGAGAACATTATGTGTGGTTTTACCTGGGCTACGTGGGGTACTGTTACGGGGGGG
>CALSBZ010045371.1:653301-682948 GCA_943591055.1 Gobionotothen gibberifrons | reverse complement strand
TCACTAACTTGAAACACTATTAATATTTTGAGCCTGTGTCTTCTTATTGAAAACATTGCAGCTTGTTTGTCATGGTGTCACTCTAACTGCCTTGATTGATGACTTTGATGACTTGTGTCACTAACTACTAACGGATGTGTAACAGCCCTGTATTGTTCTTTGTTCTCTTCTGTGCCGTCTGTATTGTCCGCAGGCATGTGATGACCTCAGCAAATGGACCGTGCTGTTGGGCTCCTCTCTGGTTTGTGGTCCACGCATAGAGAATATTTCATTCATCATAGAGGCGACAGGACACAGAGTGGGCTACCATTCTCCTCGCACATCCAATCAGAAAGTAGGCACCACACCTCACTTAACATGTCATTTTCCCAAAACAATCATAAATTCAGAAAAGCTGGCTTTAAGCAGAGATATTTTGCCCTGATTTTCCCAACACCCAATTTTATTATTGTAAATGTTTCATTTTATTTGTTGTATAAATGTTTTGTTCTTTCTATAGTTGAACTGCGTATGTAAAAAAACAGAAGCTGCTGATGCTTGCAGACTCTAACGCTGGGATAGATTTATTGCGAGTGCTTGTTGTGTCTTCCAGTAGCTAAAAACGTCCAACATTTTTACAGTATTTCAGAATCAACAGTAACGCAAAATGATATGCTTAGCATTATCAGTGACTGTGTTAGCCAACATAGTCATTTACATTTCAAGATTTCAAGACTTCAAAGGTTTAATGTCATATACAATGTCATGAAAAACCTGGGTCACAGCAGGTTCCTCAACAATGCAATACAAATACATAAAAGACATAAAACAGATACTTTTACAAAATAGTGCAAGCTCTGGAGTTGAGCAGTCCTATGGCCTGTGGGATAAAACTGTCCCTGAGTCTTGTGGTCTTTGTCCTGATGCTGCGGTACCGCTTACCACAGCTCCACATATGAACATGGCCTCCATATGTGCATCTACAGTCAAACCTGAAAAATATGCAATTTAAAAGAGAAGGCAGTTCAGGACAAGGATAATAATTAAGCCTCGGAATCTAGTCCAAGACATGATCCATACCTTCACTCATACAACAGGACAGTGATCTTTCTCCTCCCTTTTTATGCAAGTGGAATATCTTTTTTAGTTTTGGACAGAGCATGATGTCATTTATTAGGTTTTAGACCACCAACTGAACTAGTGAGGGGCAGCTGTGTTGTTATGACATGATGAGAGTGGTTTTTTCTAGCATGTCAGTTTTGTTTTAAAATGTTTTATGAACCATATACCCTGTCATTTGCTTGTGAGCATACACATTTTGCAGCATTTTGTTGCACTTTCCTGCAAGGCTTTTCTCTTTTTAATGCACCCCCATATCGCCTCAATCTTTTCTCTTTCTTTCCTTCTCTCTTTCTCCTCATCTGTCCGCTTTTACTGCTCGTCCACACACTGAATGAATGTTGTTTTTGTCCTGTGTTGTTTGTGTTTGCTTTGATTTACCCCTGTCACATTGCATTTTTAACAAAGGCTTAACCGTCCAAGCCTTTAGGTGGCTGCCTGCTGCTTTAATCTGTGTATACATTTGTGTTTACGCCTTGATGCTGCTTCATGATTTTACTACTTGGATGATTCCATTCCAATGAAACAATCAATATGAGTTTAAGCTCAAAACTAAAGTGTGTGTGTGTGTGTGTGTGTGTGTGTCGTGTGTGTGTGTAGGTGCTGAAGTGGTCTGACTACTGCCGCCCTCTGGCCTGCAGCCCTGGGCAGCCCTTCAGAGCAGTGGCCCAGGCCAGCGTGGATAACTTCAGTCGTCTGGGAGTGGCTTTCATTGAAGACCGCCTTCAGCTGGACAATGGGCTTAAGCCTTCGAAGATAATCCGTATGTAGCCTCAGTTACATTTCACATTTACCTTAATCAGAATCAGAATTCCTTTATTCGTCCCACAGAGGAGACATTTACGTGTGCCTTAGGCTGGCCACAATAAAAGGCCACTCTGAAACGTGCATTTTTGCTTTATTGGGGGGGTCTGGGGGGGTCTGAAAACCAGTTCGCACTTCGCACAGCCATTGAAGAGGAGTGGACCAACATTCCACAGGCCACAATCAACAACCTGATCAACTCTATGCGAAGGAGATGTGTTGCACTGCGTGAGGCAAATGGTGGTCACACCAGATACTGACTGGTTTTCGGACCCCCCCAGACCCCCCCAATAAAGCAAAAATGCACGTTTCAGAGTGGCCTTTTATTGTGGCCAGCCTAAGGCACACCTGTGCAATAATCATGCTGTCTAATCAGCATCTTGATATGCCACACCTGTGAGGTGGGATGGATTAACTCGGCAAAGGAGAAGTGCTCACTATCACAGATTTTTTCAGATTTGTGAACAATATTTGAGAGAAATGGTTATTTTGTGTATATAGAAAATGTTTTAGATCTTTGAGTTCATCTCATGAAAAATGGGAGCAAAAACAAAAGTGTTGCGTTTATATTTTTGTTCAGTGTAGATTGATAGATATGCAGTTATTAATAACATCTAAAAAGTCAGAGCTAACTTTGCGTGACCCCCCTGGTGCCCCCTGGCGGTCCCCTGGGGGGTCGGGGCCCCCACTTTGAAAAACACTGGACTAACCTACTACTGCTAAAAGATACATTAAATATTATGCAAAGTAGTTTCAGATTTTAATGCATTGAGGTACAGTAGAGTGTGAGTACAATATGTATACCTAATTATTTATTATTTGTAGCTTGTAAAGATTGTGTAAAGTCACCATACGAGTCACCACATTTCACTGACATATCTGTAACCTTCCCACAGCTGTCCTCCTCCAAGAATCCACTCTCAGTGAACTGTTGGAGAAGCAGTGTCCAAAGACTAAGACTTTCACCCACACTGGAGGGGGTGCTGCTGAGCGTCGTCCCCCGTCAGACCACCAGCTCCTCCAGTGCCCTAAAGGCAGCCTGCTCCTCACCCCGGAGGTGAAGAGGAGGCTGGAGGAGCGCCGAGGGTCGGAGCCGCTCAGAGGGAGCAAGGACCTGGGAGTCGTCTGTGACCAGGAGGACCGCTCCCTGGGGAATTATCTCCACATGGAGGGCCACAAACACCACCTCCATCTGTCCAGCTGCCACGAGTGTTTGGAGCTGGAGAACAGCACCATCCTCTCTGTCAAATACGCCTCAGCTGAGAACATTCCAGACCTTCCTGATGATGACTCAGGCGGGCTCGGGAGTGGAGATGAGACTTTGGATGATGTGGAGCCCGATGGAGGATTTTCTGGGCTGAGTGACTGTAAAAGCAAACCTCCAAACCTCCTGCTGTACACGGGGGGTTGCCAAAAGCGTTATGAGGCCGTGCGGCAGCTGATATCAGAGTGTATAGACATGGGAAACTATATAATATATCCCCTCCAACCGCAGCAGGCTCTGAGCGACCCCTGGCTGGAGAACACCAGGCTCCTGGTCCTGGCCGAGGAGGAAACTCTCACCCCCCAGCTTCAGACCCGTTTTCTCACCTACCTGAGCCAGGGGGGCAGGGTGTTGGGTCTGGCCTCCACCCTGTGCCCTGCAGGTCTGTGTCTGGAGGCCCGGGAGAGGCGGCGGGGGCAGGTGAGCCGGCTGAGCTTCACCCGGGAGGACAGCACGGAGCTGCAGCTCAGCGTGCTGGCCAGCGGGAAGGTCTACATCAGGGACACTCAGGGAGGGGGTGAGGTGGAGCTGTGGGGGGAGCTGAAAGGAGACAGCCCCCATCAGAGGGATATGGTTGTTGTCAGGGTAACCCATGGAGGAGATGGTGGAGAAGCTGTCCTCTGTCAGGTAAGGACCAGGGGAGGGGTACTTTTAAAATGTATTGCGTTAATATACTAATGAGTTGTAAACAAATATATATAGGGCTGACGTTGTTGGAAACCTTAGTGTGAAAAGAAAAAGAGGAACATTATGCAAATGAATCCCATTACCAAGTTAAGTGTAAAAAAAAATCTGAATTTATGCCAATAATTCAGAAATCCTAAAAACTAAGGTGAGATGTTATAAAAAAGTAAAACACCTCTTATTTCTCTCACAAGTTTCATGCATTTGTTTATTACAAGTACACCTCACTTACAAAATACAAGTATTACAAGTTTTAGTACTAGTATTTTAAACTTGTGATTAAATGAGATAAGTTTAGCTCACACACATTATTTTATGAACATATAGGTTCACCTGCTGAATGAAAAACAGAACAAATGACCCAAAGAAAGTGAAAAGCATAAAGCAGATTCAGGCAGTAGGCGACTAGGCGTATAGATTCACACTTAAAGTATTAGCCTACAGAACAGAACAGCTCTAAGAGAAGAGATAACATCTGATCCTTTACAACAAACACTATATGATCTTACAACAGTATTCAGGTTTAGATCAACAGCTTCGTAATATATTGCTCTTAACTCAAATAACACTGTAATCTTCCAGATTAACACCAGTAATGTGCCTATATCTTTTTTATGTCACTGTGATATGTTTTACATATACAGCTTTTCTTATACCCTAATTACGTATCCCATTACATGTATCCCGGTATTACCAAAGCCTGGTAAGGACATAGGACAATATTGAAAATGATGATTGTAGTAGTCAACATGGATGAGTATGTTTTTAAATGTTTAAGTTACGGATTCCTTATCTTTTAGTTGCCCCTTTGAACATTTATGCAATCGTATAAAACAGCCAAGTCATACATTCTACTTTAACCAAGATATCAAGGTTGTGTTTGATTGACACTTTCAGAGAGGTATTGATTACTTTTTTTTATTGACTACATAAATAATGAATGCATTATATCAAAACCTGTTTCTAAAGTGTACCAGCCCATTCACACACAGAATAGGGAAGTGGAAGAACATTAGAACCACATTTCTGCGTTCACAAGCCTGTTTCAGAAGACGATAGTCAGGTGCCCACATGAGGGAAATGTACTTACTAATCTCCTTTTCCTTGCGTAGCTGCAGTTCAGGGATGTTAAACACACTTTTAAAGACTCTAGATGGTACACACTAAGTTAATCTTTCTAACTCAGCTGAAGCTTCATAGTTTGCTTCAGTTAAACACTGGAAATGCATTTGCACATTATGAGAACTGTGGAGTGTAAGGCTGCACAATTTGGATAAGATAACTAATTGTGATTATTTTGACTGACTTTGACTGATCATTTTTAAAACATTATCCATCTAATCCTTGAAAAATACATTTAAAGATGTGTAGCAAAAAAAAGTATTTTGACTAAGTAGAAGGAAAGCTGTTTGTAGGACAGGAGTTCTCTGCAGGACCTCAAGTCTTCATTTAGTTATTTTCACATATTTTGTCCAAATATTGTAATTACTGCGATGTGGATATTGCGCTAGTCCATATTGCCATTTAGATGTTTCCGGCATCACTAACCTTAGCATCACATTAAGAAGGGACCTCTTAATGACCAGTTTAAACAGGAGGAGTGATGGCAGCATGTAAGAACTGTTTCAGTGCACCTGATGATACATGTGATAGGGGCAGAATGCATCTGATCTAAGTACTCAAGTCTTACTTTAGTGAGTACTCATACTACATGTTAGCAGTTGGTGAATATTTATATGGGTCTGACTTCTTCAGAAAGCTGCTCAGAGCAACAGTCCAGTATTCAGTTTTAAATGGGAACATGTTTAATTAAGCTGTAAGGGTAACACTTCTTTGGAGTAGCTCTGACTTTTAAACAGATTGTGAGGACGTTTCTAAACTGCAAGTGCATAGAGATCAAATGTATGCTTGCATTTGCCATAGCAATCATGTTGAACTTCCTGTCTGCAGGCACATCTGGAAATTGCCCCTGACTCCCAGAATGTACCACCTGAAGGTTTTGATGAGCTGAAGGTCAGCAATGCTCTGCGTTATGAAGTCCTGACAGAGATCCTCACCTCTCTGGGCCTCAGCTGTGAGCTCAGCCAGACCCCCCCCCCAAGCCCAGTCCACCTGCTGGCCACCTCTCAGGTGAGACCCACCGTGATCGTCTGTCTGTGCTTTATAGGGCGCTGGGTTAACATGAGGTCAAAGTGACACCAGCGAGGATGACCCTTCTTTCTTTGATTTATTCCAACTAATATACAATATACATACTAATATATCAAATATACAAAGGTACAAGAAAACAAAGTTAGTTGAAGCAGAAGGGTAGAAATCATGGCTTATGGCTTAAGCTCTTCCGTTAGTTATCCAATTATATTGTTTTAGTTAAAAGACCTCAAATCTTATGGTGCAATAACTACACACTTATACTCACTTAAAAAGATCACGATACCTATAACCCTATATAATCATTTTAAAAGATTAACAAAAAGTCCTAAGTCTTTTTTTTTATTCTAGAAATACATTTAAATACTTATATGAAACAAAGGTCAATATTTGAATTGGCGATTATTAACATACATTTGTGTAGCCTTTACGTAAAATATTCCTTAATTTTGATTTAAATTATCAACATGTATTATTATTATTGTTATTGTTATCTTTACCTTCTTGCTCACATTCTCTGCCCTCTTTGAGAACAAATATCTATTCATCCTTCATCTAACCATTTATTTATACACACACACACACACACACACACACACACACACACACACACACACACGGACACAGTGAGAACCAGATTGTTTTTATTAGAGTTAATTGTATGAGCGGCAGCACCGTTGCCCTGCATGCTTCACACGTGGAAACACTTTTGCTTTCTAAATGTATGCAAATATATGAGCATATGCAGCAGGCTAACATCAGGGCCGCGCTCAGAGGGCCAACACAAACCAGAGGGCCGTGGATCGGGCTTTGATCAGCTGTCACAGGGACCGACCCAACGAGCACCGGAAAACATTTCACTTTACACGTTCACTTTATCTTAAGACAATGTCTATGGAGATATTTTATAGACATCTCCTGTGTCTGTAAATATAAAAGACACAAGAGATCTTTGATTCAGCCAAGCTTTTCTAACACAGACTACTTGGCAGATATTTTTGTTTTAAATGGTGGTCTATTTTTATGGGAAAAGCCTATCCGAGATGCAGGTTGGCAGGTGGGACGCAGGCAACCAGAAGAACTCTGCGGGAGCTGGTCTTGGATCAGGATAACTTCAGGTTTTTTTCACACTTCCATACCTGTATGTACATTGAAAGAAAGTGCCTCTCATTAATAAATAGCTCAACAGATATTTCCTAATGATACAAAAAAGTCATTTGAATTGAATTGGTGTCATATACTGTTTCATTTAGATAAGATTATAAGATTGAGAGTTTATCAGGAATGGTTCTGTCTAAATGTCCCCTCTGCGGGACGATTAAAGGTCTTCTGATTCTGATCAAGGTTGTTTTTTAAGGATGAATGTACTGCAGAATGACCACTAGGGGGAGCTGGAGCTCCAGGTGTCCCTATAACAAGAATCCAGCATCTCTGGTCACATGGCCCCGCTGGCATCAGTGAAGTGAGGGATCCCATTCCTCCTTAGAAAACCTAAGAAAACTAAATAGTATAACGTTAGTTTTGGTAGAAGTAGTATTGTAGTTTCTTTTTTCTTCATTGTTGTATATTTGGATTGCTGTGTGACCTTTGACCCCGCTGCCCCAGCCACTTCCCGGCCGTGTCCCAACAAGAAGCAGGCTTATGGTAATTTGGGGCTGCAGAATTGTTTCCAGATTGTTGTGAGGGGAGCTGGTAGCCGTGTCCTCAACATGTCTCCGAGTGAGTTACACTGCACAACGCTTTACTAGACCTAAAGTTGGCGGCTTGATTTGTCCCTCGATATTGTAGTCTTGAGTCGCTAAACCACGGAGCCGGAGGTTTCCAGGAGTGATGTTCTCCGGAATTACTACGTGTTCTCAGCAGGTTACCAGAATAAATCGGATTTGACAGATTCCTTCCTATCCATGTGTGAGAAATAAGTAATATTCTCACCTCGACTTTGAAATGAACGTATCTGAAGACCTGAAATCTAATCTCTATAATATTTTCTGATTTGTTTTAATGTATATATATTTGTCAAATTAATATCTGTGGGTTAGGTGGATAAACATGTGAATGTTAAATTGGGCTCTGAGAAATAATGCACCTAAAAAAGAGAATCACTTTTTCAACACTTAGTAGACAAAACATTTTCAAATAATCCAAATAATATAACACTTATATATATATATACTAGATTCCACACACAGACAGACTGTGTCCCATATGCTTACATTTACGGGCAATATTATGGGATCATTTAAGCTTTCTACATATATCACAATCGGATTTAAAATACTTTTTTATTCTGGAGGAAATTAGGTTTGACAGTTGCTCCATTTTAGAATCAAACAAATATATTAAAATAAATATTTTAAAATGTAGAACGAAACTATTTATATACATACAGTTAAAGTAAAAATGTGCAATTAGATAAAAATAATGATATTTATATAAACCCTAGAAGACAAATAAAATGTCCAATAAAATAAAAAATATATTTTTTTTATTACCATGATACATTGGAGTAAAAATGAGCACACTACAATATTGAACTTGTATATTACAATCTTTACAGTGGTTTATTTGTAATAAATATATATTAATTATGAATTGCACATAATAATATGTATAACAGGCAGATGATGAGAATGAGATCCTATACAATATCTATGTATAATTCAAATGGCACCATTAACAGTCATAATATGCATACATGTCACCTCTGTCATTTAAAAGTATCTCTCTTTTTAAGAGAGACGTGGGTCAGTTGTGTATTTTCTAGCAGTGTGTTGCTGGTCTCACACCCACAGGACCATGCAGCAGCTGTAGGGCTGACACTCTGCTAGTAGCAGGACTCTCTGCAGGTGATGAAAGCCGTCTCAAACACACACTAATGTGTTCAGTGTGCTGGTGATCCGCGCGGCTGACTTCCATCTCTGCTCAGTGGGTGTTCCTGTTCTCAGCCATGAGCTGGTAAATCCCCGTTTCCCTCTGTCTGGAAATGAAGTGGCTTCTCCAGTTAAATAGAATCAGGACTGAAATGGATTTGCCAAAGACCCCCATTTATTTTTTTGTTTTACTATTATAGGATTCACAAGTTTGTGCTGAGGCTTAACGTGTGTCAAAGCTTGTTGGAGTTGATGGACTGTTATTTTCTTTAGTCACTGTTATCTACAGGCAGTCAAATGTGTTGGAGCTTTCCTATTGAAACCCAGTGTTTATGTAATGTGTTGGCCTACCATTAGGCCCTGCAGTGGGTATCAGGCTGTCATTAATGTAATTGGACCAATGAAAATTGCCACCATTCTTTAAAGCGTCCAACCCCTACCCCCACCCAAGCAAAGAGCACCGAGAGTGGTGCCGAAATGAGTCCTACATTTAAATCTGTTAACACAAGCTGTAAAGATGTTCATGTTCTGTTCTACTACTTAAAACACCTCAGTAAATACCCCACTGGAGAGTTTCCGGAGCTTCTACGTGTCATCACAAACAGCGGTTGATAAAAGGGTTGCTATTTGAGAGTACTTAAAGTTTACTAAATCTTTAGCTTAGCGGTGGTGATGTGCAGCCTTGCAGATGTTAGTGTACTTGCAGAAAGAAAAAATACAATACCACTATTCATACAAATAAAATATGAATATTTAAAATAAAAAGCACAATGCATATGTTAGAACAGTTCCTTTTATTAAGCCAGCTGTCTTTTCCTTATTCGGTTTGATTCCTAAACAAGGTATTTTTGAATTTCCAAAACGTTATAATGTTGTGGCTCTTGTGTGTGTTCTGTATCCGATGCTCGACATTCTCTCCTGCTTTGAAGATGACCTTTTTGTATTTACTCAGAATCTTAGGCGGGATAAAAGAAAAAGTCGATCACATTTTTCATGAATTGGTGGAGGGTTGATTTTATTTACATGTTTTATTTTGGTCCATTATCAAGCAACTTTAGATATAATAATAATAACTAGCTTTTGTATGAATACCAATTTTTGTTTGTATTCATTCAGATTTTAATCATACAATTTGGCAGTTCCTCTGCATCCCACTAGATCAGGGGGGTCCAAACTTTTTTCACCGAGGGCCACATACAGAAAAATATATGAAGGGATGGGTCACGCCTCATAAGTTCAGTTATAAGTTAGCAAAATCAGTCAAATATAGGTCAATGATGCTTGTGAGTGTTGGCAGCTCATCCCTCAGATTGATTATAATAAGGAGAAATAGGAAGGGTATATTTCAAACTTGTTATGTAAATAAGTAATTGGGCTTTTTTCTTATCAACTAAGATATGTTAGAAACTTGAATTGACTGAATTTGTTTGAAAAGTGGTCTTATTAACACGTGAATACTATTGCTACTGTGTAATATATTTTTACATTTGTATTTATGGAGTACAATATAAGACAAGCACAAGTTTCATTTGTGGGCCATATTCCATTATACTTTTTTTATTTGCTGAGGGCCGATTAAAAATGGTCCGCGGGCCGCATTTGGAGCGGCCCGGAGGACCCCCCTAGAGGATGTTAGGTCCACGGTGTTTACATGCTTATTTATACAATATGTGTGCTCATGCTAACATCATAAGACAAAAGTTGGTTCCGTGTTGTGTGAAGTGAGAACCCCGGCCCTGACTACACACACACACACACACACACACACACTCATACACTGAGGTTTGAGGTTCAGTATCTTGCCCAAGGACACTTCTACTCCAACATGAATTTAGAACACTTTACATTAGTAGAGTTTATGTCCACGGGTTTGCTGCTTCTGCTGTCACACATATAGTAAGTTAAGTCAAACAATCCATGTCAAGATGTTTGACAGTCATGCTCAGCCAATCATGTGATAGGGTTTGATGAGTCCATGGCTCATCTAAACTATCATACTCTGTGCAAACCATATCCTGTTATATCTTGGGAGGATGACTTCACGTTAATGTTAAATTAACTCAATCAACTTGTGTTTATGTTACACTATTTCACAATGCTTTTCATTATTACCTCACATACAGGGGAGTTCATACCAGTAGAGTCAAGTCTAATAAGAGAGTGAAGGTAGTCCATAACAATATAATAAATTCACCATAGAAAGAAGATAGTAAACATTAAGACGACATGTGTAGTGTGTGTAAGGACACAGGAGAGAAACCTGATAAATGTGAAGTGACTGGAACACACTGGGCCTGCTGCCTAATTACACCATGTCATTGATTAGCCACACACGCTCTGATGAACTCATCCTGCACATTTATTTCAAACAGAACTTCCATCAAATAAATTCAAACTCATATCTTGCAATATCAATCAGAAAAGTCTCTAAAAGCTTGGATTGAAATGGTGCACATTACAAATACAGTATATGTCTGCGGTTTTACAACATGATTATTTGGCTGAGTAATGGCGGTAACAATCATATTTAAGTGGTAGCATGCATTTACAATAACGCTACTGGCTGTGGTGGCGAAATCCAAAAAGAATATTTCCATCCAACGCTTTGTATATTTATATATTTTTTAGGGCTGTCAGTTGATTAAAATAGTTAATCGCGATTAATCTCAAATTAATCGCACATTTTGTATCTGTTCTAAATGTACCTTAGAAGAATATTTTTCAAGTTTTTAATACTCTTATCAACATATGAGTGGACAAATATGCTTTATGCAAATGTTTGTTTATCATTGGAACAATGAAAAATATTCTCCTGAATATTTTCAATACAACAACCTGGAACCTCTCTCTCTCTCTCTCTCTTACACTCTCTCCCAACCCTGTGTACTTCTTTGCACTGAGCCAGTTGCTCAAACAGACAAGCCTGTTTACAGTTGTCGGCGAAATGCCGCTCCTCTGTCTTCATCTTCAGTCAAAGCATGAGACTGAAATTCCCACTGTGGGTCAAAATAATGCGCTGTGATGTGCAGTCGACACGTTATTGCTGTATCGCTATTGCTGTTGTCTAGGTGTCTGCGTCTCCCCGGCAAACTTTCAAGCGTGGTCTGCCGCAAGCGAGCGGCAGGATCGGGGCTGTCAGCATCAGCTGTGTGCTTGGCTTGCTGTTTAAAACACCTTTTTTCGTATCCATAGCTCTCGCTAGAATCTCCCACCATCCAACTAACAACAACAACAACGTCAAGCCTTTGGTCTCTGAAACTTTGGGGTGGGCCGAGAACAAATACACATGGGTTAATTGCACGTTAAAATAATTAGTGACGTTATTTTTTTTGCGTTAATACGTTATTAACGCGTTAACTTGACAGCCCTAATATTTGTATATATATTCACCGTTATATTTTTAGTGACATCACTATGTAACTCTCCCGCTTCAGTTGGCTTGCGCTCCAACACATTGTACATCATAGCCTAAGGGGCGGGACATCTCTAAGCGGTTGACCAATCACAACAGAGCCGGCCAGCTAACCAATCAGAGCAGACTGGGTTCTGGTTTCAGACAGAGGGTGAAAAGATTTTTAAATGTTGCTAAAAATTATATCTGTGGCACAAGTTGATGATTTTACATGTTTTGTTTAGCAGAATGATCTACAAATATTAACACCACTTTTATGCAATATCCATAAGTAAAAAGCTAACTTTAGGGTATACAAAGACCACGTCACCGTCACATGGCTGCGCATCACCACCGCTAAGCTAACTAACTGCGGCTAATGTTTGGCATAATGATATTTAGTAGTCTCATCCAGTCACTTGTTAGCAACCTCCGTTTAAAACACATAGACGCTCGGACATTCAGCAGTGGGGTATTTACTGACGGATTTTATGCCGTCGAACAAAACTTGAAAATCTCTTGAACTTGTGTTACCCACAAACTTTATTACAGGGATCTAACCAACAATAGCTCAACAAATCTGAGAAGCTGTCAGTGGGTATATCTATTTACATAACAGAAATGTCAAGTTTGGATCTGGCTTTGTAAAGAAATAGCTTCAATATTTTTTTATAAAAAAAATACCTGATTTTATTTGTGTCTCTTCCTACAGGAGGCCAAGGCCAGCTTTGTGAATTGGCTGCAGACACGTGCGGACCAGAAGGGTCTCCTTAAATCATCCAACGCCTCCCTAAAGATGGTGTCCTGCTCTGAGCTCCAGGATGCTCCTTCGCTGCCTGATGGCTCTCTGGCCCTGGTCACCAACTCTTCAGAGGCCCAGAGCTGGCCTCAGTTCAGTATGGAGACCTACAGTAAGAACCTGAAGAGCAGCGTGCTGGGACACACCCTGCTGTACGCCGAGGTCGCCACGTCCACCATGGACCTGCTGCAAGGGTAACACATGTTCCTCTGAGCCTGTTTAATGTTTGAAACTTACTCTGAGGCTGGCAGCAGCATTTTCTCACACGCAAAATTGAAGCTTAATGACCTAAAGACATACAACATTTGCACAGGCTTCCCAGCTGTAATTTTATACTTCGCCTTAAAGCACAAGACCCTGCAGCTATTTCTGCCTACTTGCAAACGGTATTACCTATAATCAGAGACCCCAAAGTTCAGATGATATTTCATGGTATAATGTGCTCACAGATGCTTAATGGACTTTGAGCACATTAAAACAAAAAGTGCATATCACCCACTGTTGTGTGGTCAGGACGCCAAAGGTTTTCAAAGGGTCACAGTTACAGGTTTATTGTGACCTCGATGAAGATGTGTGTAAATGTAAGCTGTATTTACATCATATCATTGGTTGTCACTAGGACTGGCTATCATAATAATCAATGCCTTGACCTTAGCATTAGCCTCCTCTTTCACAAAAGACCCCATACTGTAACCATTTTGTCTGGAAGATTGAAGTTTACTATTTATGCCAGGAACATATTTTAGTTTTATAACTTCACACAATTACTTAAAAAACATAAAAAACATATGTCTTCAATTTTTAAGAGTTTGTAAATTGCACTTCCATAATTACCTTTTATTTTAATACTATCTCCACGTCTACACATTATCTGCTTTGTGTTGATGTCTTTTGGTTTTTTTTAAACCCAGAAATCTTCTTTGATAGGAAAATGACCTTGAAGAGATCTAACTTAGCATCTAACTCAACATAATGTGATTTGATGAATTAATGTGTGACTGCCGACAGGGGTGGCTTGGATCTCCCAACAATGCATCAATGTAACAGTTCCTCTTAACAGAAGCTACACAGCAAGGTTAGGTATACAAAAAAGCAATATAAAAGAATAAGACTAAAGCTTAGAGATATAACATCTTGTTTTACACATGACACTCTGGGCCAGCGGCTGGCATGTGAATTTTAGACTAGTGCATTATTATTTCTCTCTTAGTCTATGTGCATGGGTCAGGTTGCTCTGTGTATCTTCACAGCTCAGTTACTGTTTTCAAAAGCTTCTCATGTTTAAAACCATCCACTACTTTTTGAATAGAAATAGTTTGTTTCATAATTTCAGTAAATTACCCTGAAGTCATAAAATCAAGTTACAAATGAGATCCTGGTTAACACTGATGCAGGTAAGTGGCGGATGCTGGTTCTGCTTTACCTTAGTGGGTTGCTTGTGACATAGTAGATCATAATACAATTATTATTATTGAAAGATTGAAACAATTAGTTGTTATCTCAGGGTCAGCTCTCGAGTGGTTATCTTCATAATGTTTAAACAGAACATTTGCTGTGTCTGTTGATAGTGTTACTTCCTTTAGCATTAACCATGTATGGGGTACCACAGGGCTCCATTCTAGGACCATGTTTTCTCTATTTGTATTCCTTTTCTGCCTCATTTTCAAATAGCATGATGTTTTATTTCATTTTATAACAAATGTTTGACATTAAGGCGACAAAACAAACTTCCTTCTCGGTGTAGGTAGACTCACATCCTACAGGTGGATGCTGGGGTCGAGATGGTGCTATTGAATTGCTAGCAGCCATAGTCAGCGTCCGTGCGTGTGAGTGCTGGGAGGTTAGGCAGGCTGGAACTAATTTAATGCCTAAGTGACCTCACTGCAGCAAAGGCAACTTGGACCTAATAGACTTCTTTGTCTGCACCCACATGTGAGTAAAAGTGGCTGTTGAGCGGGTCGATCTGGCAGCAGGTGGGAGCAATTAAAACTGTCATAAAGTTTGAAAAATGGATTGTGGAGCAGCACTGAGCTGATTGGAACAGACAGTGTTGTCATTAAGGTTATACAAAAACTAATGCTGGGTGAATGAGCAGGCCATACAACCCCAAACCTGTTGCCACAGTTTGATTTCACTGCTAATGTTTGAGTTTCCAGATGTCCCTCTGGAGCGGCCTTGATTAATGTTATTATTAAGGAATGTCTGTTTTATTTCTTCAAGCATTTCTAAGTAAGTATTCAGTTTGATACTGAATATGTTGGAGACAATCCATCTTTCTGGTAGAATTGACACTTTCTAACAGTATTATAGGAATGCTAGTGGGAATTAACATTTACTTTTTGTTTGGTGACGACTGATTCTTTGGTTTTACAGCATTTGGCAGTCTGACATTCACCTGAATATATTAGAATTAGAAGTCAGAATGTCTGGGCCTCCCCATACAATTTTGACAATTATTTTCTTCTTGGTCTCTTGCAAGTACCCCAACTTTTTTATTTTATTTATCATTTTTTATTTGCTGGTGTATACCTTAAAGTGTAATTTTTTCTCACCTGATTTTGATTAAATTGAAGTCAGTCTTAAATGTTAAGTTGTATTTTAGTAGAGCTACTTTCTACAGAAGAGTGTCAAAAGGTGCACAATTAAACAGAAAATATGCAACAGACACAAAACAAAAGCTTGGACTAGAGTAAAAACACCATGAAATGTAAACGAATAATAATGAAAGTCTGAAGGGGTCTGAGCTGCTTTTTTAAAAGTGTCCAAGGTGTCAAAGATTCAAAAAGGAAAGGGTTCCAAAGTTTAGGAACCAAAGCTTTCCTTTAACATGTATGCCTGAGGTCAGGAACAACAAACAAACCCTGATCAGACGACCTGCTGCTGACACAGGGCTGCAGTGAGCTCACATTTAGGCAGGTGTCTGACCATTCAGAGCTCTGTATGTTATCACAAAAACAATAAAATGAATTCTGAATTGGATAGAGAGACATTGAAATGAAATGAAGATTGGTGTCGCATGAGACCCTTTTTATGACCGGCCCAAAAACAGAAAGATGAGCAGAATTGTTTAATCACTTGAGAGAGATGTTTTGTTAAGGTTGGTGAAGAATTTCAACAGAAGGACTTCAATGCGTGAATAATCATCTTTATGTCAGATTGAGATGCCTTCGCTATGTTTCTCATTTGTCTTTGTTTCTCAGAGTATTTTCTGTGGTAATAGTGGTGTTCCTATATACCACTAATGATGATAACAATGTTGTTAAAACAATTTTAAATTGAACATGGCTGTTCAGAAAGGGCCAGATGTGCAGCCTTTTGATACAATTGAATTGACTTCAAAATTGAAAAAACGTGTGTATCTAAGCAGCAGCATCACGGGACTCGACATGGGATTTCTCTCATTCATGTTGTAACAGATTTTCACTGTTGGAATGGAAAATTCGGGTTGTGTCTAAAAAGGTGGCCTTGTTGCCCGTCATCACGAGAGGATGAATTAATCTGCAGTTTGCAATTTTAAATATAAAAATAATTTCAGAGGATGAAAGTAATACTAAATACACAAAACAACTCATCACATACACCATTTTCCGCTAGAAATGTATGTTGGAATCAAATAGATAACTTAAAAGAAAATTGTGAACAAAGCAAAATACGGTTCAATGAAGGTGTCAGTGGTTACACAGGTGAGGCACTTGGCTTAAAATGAATAGCATCTCATTTAAAAAAAGGATTACATTGTTAATCAAATGAGAAAATAGTCAAATAGATGATGAATTCAGAGGAGTCCGTTATTAGAGTCCTTTTGAAATGACAATGACTGTGGCTTTTCTTCTATCTGGGGTATAAATAAAGGATTGCGAGGGCTAATAGGCAGAGAGGGAATTGGTTTGAAGCGAAGTGCCTGCAGGTCAGTGCTGGCTGAGATGGAGGAGCTGATGAAACTCAGGTTCAGTCACTTGAGTGCTGAGGCTTGAAGCTGAGGCTCAATGGCTGGCAGGCGGAGTGTTTGTCCAGGGTATTAAGGCTTTGTTTGGCAGGGAGCGGCTAATAATAGCCAGTCCTGAGACACAGGACAGTGTTCTCACAAGGTCACACCCAGCTGAAATTTCAATGCTTTTAGTGAGCAGCTTCACACTCGGCAGCCCTTCAGACGCACATGTCCCTGTTACCAGAAAACAGCTAGTGCAGGGTATCCAATATAGTGAGGGTGTTTCAGTGTAGTGTAAAATGTTTCATATGTTTTTTAGAGAATAGTTTGCCTTTCTGGGCAGTGCTCTTGTTTGTTATCAGTGTAGTTACATGAGAAGATTGATATAACCTCTCCATTTAAAACAAGGCTACAGCTAGCTTAGCATAAAAACGGAGAAACGCTAGCTTAGCTCTGTCCAACAGCCCAAAATATCACCTACAAACACCATTCAAGCTGACCTATTATCACTTATTTTGTTTTTTATCTTTTAAGAAACTGAAGCGTAAAAAGGGACACAGTCTGTTGATCAAAATCTTTAAGCCCACTACATTTGTGTCTAATTCATGTTTCTTTCTGTTTCCTGTTATACTAATATTGGTAACATTGTGGTGCCGGTACAAGGGAGTCGGAGGCGGAGTATTCAATATAGAATTCCACTCTTTATTGTAGGTTGACATCACATGTTAATATACGTCTGCATAGTAAGAAGAGCTAGCAGGAATGACATATCTAACGCTACCGGTGTTTCCCCTAACGGGTCTGTGTAGCAACAACACACAAGGTGAATTATGGTCCTTAATACAGTGTCACCACAACATAACATGTATGCAGTACTGAGAAGGCCTTTTGTTACACATAAAAGGTTTGAACTTATTTTCCTAATTTTTCTCAAATGACATATACACATCAGTCAGCCAAGGTATCAAACCACATGACTTTTTAGTACTAAATGAAATGCTTTAGTTGCAACACATCAAAAAGTGTTGAATAATGAAAGTCATGATCAAATGATTGCTTAGAATCGGTTAGGTAAAGTGATCTGCTTTTATTTTGGCAACATTCAAAACGTTACGTTACGGCTTCTTCAATTCAATAAAAAAAATGTTTTCTCTAAGCAAGCAAAAAGAAAATAATGATAATCAAACTTGGCATCGGAATTATGGTTAACGTCAGCCCTTGTTAACTTGTTAGTATAACCATTTTTCATAGTGACTAGTCTTTAAGTACATAAAACACACATACAGTACAAATTGTTGTGTATTCCAAATGTAAGAAATAACAACATGGCAGTTTTTATTGCTTTTCTTATTAATAGAGAATATGATACATTTACGTTTTACTAAAATGCATAGGCCTATGTAGTAGAGATTAAAATAGTGTTTTCAGTCAGACCGCTCTTACTGCTATATTTACATGTTTTATAGATTCCCAGAAAAATTACATTACCACAACTTCTTAGAGTCCAATAAATGTGTCTTAAAGAAGCTTATAGTATGCTTTCCAACCACCAGTCCGAATAAATATATTCACTTAACAATGATTATAAATACCAACTGGATCAAGAGAATATTTGCCATTTTGACCTAAACAATTAATCGATCATCATAAATGTTAGTGAGTGATGTTCTGCTAATCCAAGAATTGATTTATGAGTTATTACTTTCATCCCTATTTGTGAGAGTGTGTGTGATTGTGGGCAAGCTGTTGGTGTTTAGTTAAGTGTGGAAGTGTTTATTTGTGAAAAGCCAGGATAAGAGACTTTAGGGGTTTTCTAACACCACTTGGCTGCTCAGAGAGCATAATGATTCTTTTCCTGCTCTGCTGAACTTGATCCCTGCGCCTGGAGCAACACACTTCCTACTTGTTGACTTTTTCTTGTAAGAGCTTCAGGCTCAGACATGAAAACCCAAGGGCCCACTTTTACTTTTGTATTCTTTTCCCCTCTTTTATTTTTCCCTGATGGATAAAGGAAGAGAAGCCCGATGGATGTAAATGTGATTCTGATTATTTTTCCTTCTTCTCGAACAGATTCTGTTTTCCATGCTGTCTGCACATTCGGAAGATGTTTTTGGCATTTTACCCGTTTTTTTCAAACACTGTCATAATGTCACATTTGCTGTGTCTTAGAGTCACGTAAACAGCATACAGTCACTGCAGTGTAACACCTCCGTACGGAATAGAAAAACACCCTTCTTCTACTGAAAGCTGTTCCAGTTGTAGGGCAAAAGTCCTGGCAGGCTCGGTTTGTTTTGACAGGCAATCCAATATCCAAACTGACACTGTATGGAATTAGTGTCCTGTTTCCTGTGAAAAAGACAAACCACAGAACATGCATGGGGGTTTGGTGCAGGGAAAATGGATTCCTCATAACTATGGCAATAGGTTTGACCATAAAAATCTAATTGGCCCAATTGACCTTGCATGCTCCACCTGCAATTATAAAAGATTGTAAGCAGATGCCTAAACGTCCCCATTTCTTATTCTGGGGAACATATGGTGCAGTGTTTGACTTGAAGTTTTATGTCCTGTGGAAGGTATGTTATACTCTGGAGCTGTGATGGGGAAAGGTCATGAAGTCTCGTACAGGGTCCAGAGCTGCAGGTTTTCATTTCAGCTCCACAAGACCACAGCAACCTGCCAGAAAGCACTTCAATGTGTTTCAATCCAGAGACTGCATTAGTATGATGGAAACTACCATCTACTCTACAAATACAAACCCTCTTCAAAAACGTATTTCAATTTCTACTTGTTGTACAGAGAATCTAAACCTAGATGAAATCACTTATTTTTGTGAATTTACACTGACTTAAATTGTTTTTATAACTACATTGTGTTGTCTTTGTAAATATTAAAATAATAAATGCTAAAAGAAGGTTATCTCACCTGACCTCTACAGTTACAGAGTGATGGTGTTAAAAGAGGGATATACAGGTGTTATAATGCCTGAAAAGTAGAATAAATCAATGAAATCTTTTTGTAAGCCCAGAAGTCAACATCACAATGGAACAAACAGCAAAAAACTAAATCTCTACCTATTAACACCACTTTTATGATTTTTGAAGCCCCCTGTAGCTCCTGTTATGTGTTACTGTTGGTCAGTAGGTGCATGTGCTGCTATAAACACCTATAATACCGTCTTCTGTGGGGTTTAAAACATAATCGTTCATATTCCCATATATCTCTGTGAGCCTCTCCGCTCACACAGGGTTCAAAGAGGGACGGAAAGAACAGGGTTTAGGTTGAACACAGGCATTTATTAGCACCGAAACCAAGTATACACAGGTCTCAAACCGTTGCCCGTGTGGGAACCTTCACAGGTCCTTCCAGGATCCCGCCTACTGCAAGACAGACCAGAACCAGGTTACGACATGCTTTTATTCAGTCACTGATTACCTGATTCCGATCAGCTGTCTGGCCTCCGGCCGAGCCACTCCCTTCACTCCAACAGCCGACGCCCTAACTACACCCCGCTGCCACAATCTCCCTTTCCTATCCTGAGCTTCACCATATCCCATGTTAACGTCGAGCTCTTCTTCTGTAGTTTTCTCCAAATATGATGAAATGTACGTCTAGATTTGGTACTTCCTTTGTTAGCAGAGGTTAAGCCTGCCTCATTAGCGACATCAGCAGTCAGTATACACACACAGTATGTAGATACCGTCAGCACAGAGAATAGCATGTTTCTGCCCATCACCACTATGGCATCTACACGGTGTCCCCCGCGGGGTCTTAAAAAGTATTAAAAGTTGATCAATCAATTTAGCGAAAATTAAGGCTATTAAACAGCATTTAAGGTATTACACATTGTCCAAAGAGGTTGTATTCCACAGTCTGCCTGAATGTAATCATTGCGTAGGTGTGTAGTGTGATTCTGTGTAGTTTATTTATGGCATCCCGTTGTGTTTGACGTCATCTGAACAGGACATCGCACGCTCACTGCTTGATAGCGCGCAAAGGTCCGTTTACGCCGGTTGTTAAACAACATCGTTATGGGGAAATGCAAGTCTGCGTCCAAATGGTTGGAAGATAAGGAGGAAGGACAATCAATACTGTATATAGTCAATGTGAGCTAAAGTGTGTCGCCAAGGTAACCGGTTAAAATGGATGATTGTGTTGTGCTGCCCAGAACCTCTGCCTGACCAGGCCGGCCGAGCCCAGACAGGCCGTCAGCAGAGCAAGGTCATCCGTCGGTGCCTCAGCTGCCCTGTGGTAATGGAGCAGCCCTCTCTCATTGATCACTTCCAATAGTGCTATTTGAAAATGATAATTTCTGCTGTCCCTCAGTAAACAGGATTAGCTCAATTAATCACATTTACAGATTAGTTTGTCCTCTCTTATTGATCACCCCTTTGATGCCGCTGAATGATCAATGCAAACACGCTTATGCACGGCAAATCCTGTTTCAAAAATGAGCATCGATGGCAGAAATAATCTTTTAATCTGAGATATTTTAATCTGCGAAGTGAGAGGTTTTTTGGGGGGGAATGGTTCCGGAGATAAATGGCTTTCAGAAAAATTATATCTTAACCCACCACATAAAATCCAACCATTTAATTAGTTAGATTTGCTGAAAACGTTGGAGTAGAATCTGTTTAATTTAACCTTTACTGGACTGGAATCTGGCTGTAAATATCACTCTCGAAGAAACAGGTGCTGCTGGGAAATATCTTTACTAGGTTTGTTGGAGAAGACCCACCTAACAGATGATTTGCAGAGCCCCCTATTTTCTCTTTGTGTCGCTGTCATTAGTCTTGTTTGTGTGTGTGAGAAAGGCTGACATGCCTGTAGCTTGTGATCTCAGGTCCTCCTCCACCTCTCTCAGATGACTCTGCTGGTGGGCGTTTATCCTCCTGACCTGCTGTACCTTGGACTGTGACCCCTGTGGCTTAGCTGCCCTCTAAAACAAAGAGTCCTGAGCGGGGATTTAGATGCCCAAGCTCTTCCTCTTGGGACAATGCCTCCTCTCTCTATCCGTCAAATATGCTACTTTGTACGTCTTTGTTCTGGTCTTGTTGGAATGAGTAGATGACAATGGTCCCAGAGTGATCTGAGGAGATGAAATAGATTTTAGTAGTGAGAGTAACACCACAGAGGTCCCGATTTCTCTGTCTGTGTGGCGTTAGATCGTCTTCTCCTATAGGGTGCAAACAGGTCCCTGTTCCATGGTTGCTTATGTATTCCCTTTCTTTCTTTCTTTTCAACTGCATTTATACATCTGTTGTTTAACATAAAAAGACCAGCAATGTGTTCGTCTTCCTTGCAGTCTGTCCTGCTCTTTCTTTTGCACTCAGGTTATAGTCCACTTTTAAAATCTTAAAAAATAACAAAAACATAAATAAAGTTTAATTTCTAAAGCTAAAGCAATGTTCTAAACCGGCACCACATGCTCCTCAAAAAAGTGGAAAGGGTGCATTTGTTGGGGACTATTTTCAACAGTCGATAAATCCATATTTGTGGCTGTAGTGAACAGATACCTGTGAAAAGGTACATTATTTCTTGTTATCGGTCTTTAAATTGGATAAGAAAATATCTTACATTTTCCCTCTGGATTTTGAGTCTCATTTGTGTTTTGGGAGTGATTTTGAGTCTCATTTGTGTTTTGGGAGTGATTTTGAGTCTCATTTGTGTTTTGGGAGTGATTTTGTGGGAATTCAAACACATCATTTTTGAAAAGCCACCTACAATGTCCTAACCTCGCCTACTGATGGGGTGTCACCAAATGGACAATCGTTTCCTTCAAGTCATCATGTATCGAGTGTTTCCATCTTTTGTATACCCCACTTATTTGCTGTTTTAATTGACTATTTTCAACAGTTGCCTGCTCTAGTGATCTCTCCATTGTACAATACGTCTAGCACTACATCATCTGAAAGATTTAATCTTAAAGGTGGGGTCGGTAAGTTTGAGAAACCGGCTCGAGATACACTTTTTGTTATATTCCATGGAATGCTCTTAACATCCCGATATCAATGAATATCTGAAGTGCTTTGACAATAAATCCATAAAAATATTTCATCTGTGGAAGCAGTAGTACTGTAAAAAGCACGACCAATCATTTATAACTGGACGGCCTACCTGCCTGTCAGCCTTCCATCTGTGCACAAACTTATCTCGTGCCCTCATTGGTCATGTGCGCGTTCGTGTGTGTTGGAGGAGGGGCTCTGTGAGGAAGTGGCAGATTTTCGTGCATTTTCAAATTCTAGCGCACTCGAGCTGGTTTCTCCAACTTACATACCCTACCTTTAATGATTCCCCCTACATATGCAATATTGTGGTTTCACTTTTTTCATTATTTTGATTTATTTTCTTATATATATTTTTATAAAACATTATATATTTTTATAATACATTTTAAAGTTTGTGGTCTTCTCTGTTACATTCAGTGGATTTGCATTCTTTAGAGGAAAGCAGATATCTCCCAGTGTTGCAGCCTTGAGCTGGCCAACATAGAGATCACTAAAGTACACAGGAACACATTAAGACATAACCACACTCCTCCTTCCTTATTATAAACCTGCCATTAGTGTGTTATCATTACAGTATTAAGCCACAAGATCCATCCATCTTCTCCCGCTTATCCGTGGTCGGGTCGCGGAGGTAGCAGTTCCAGAAGACACAAGATGTGTATGATTATTGCTTTACTTATTAGTGATGGATGGGGCAGCTGTATCTCAGGCGGTATATGGTAGACCTCCGATCAGAAGGCACTTTGAGGGGTCGCAAAGACTGGAAAAGCACTTTCTAAATGCAGACCATTGTTACAATTTATATTTTGGGTTATACTTTTGGGGTTGTCCCTTTTTTCTCCTCCATATACGTTTAAATGACATATAGGTTTTTCCATTCTATTGGATGGAGTACATTTTCACTTGTAGCCCCAGCTCCGTTCTGTGTCAGCCAGTAGAAGAGGTGTTCAGAGGGGGACTCACTGGTCTTGTTAGGTCCAGCTACTCCTATTTAAAGCTCCTTTCTGAAGCTTGAGGGCTCCGGAGAGCCAGCTGGGCCCCTGGTCTTGGTCTCCACAGGGGTTGATTGATGGCAGAGAGCTGTCAGTCACGGATCAGGCTGTTTCTCGGTGGTCCTGCCAAACAGCAGCATCCCCCCGTTACACCCTCAGCAGGGTCATGCTCCAGCTGATCTGCCCTACATTAAGATCTCACAGAAAACGACTAGTTCGCCTATAGTGTGTGTTTATCAAATCATATTGAAATATTTGATATTATGATAAAAAGATTTCTACTCCAACATAATTCATTCAAATACATTTCCCCTGTTGTCTTGCATATGTAGTAGGCTTTCTTTCACAACGACTTCCTCCATCTGAGACTAAAGATGTGTTTCTGACAGCAGAGAGCCGGGGTTTTGTTTTTAAAATCTTTTTTTCTTTCATTAGTGAGCACATGTTGGCAGTTACTTGGCTGCAGAAGCGCTATACAAAACGTCCACTGTAATCAGCTTCAGTAAAGCTAACAAATTCCTCAAGCTGTGGGCTTTTTTTTTCTCTCTTCCCCCCCATATGTTTTCCTTTGCTAGCAGCGATGCACGTCTGGCTGACATATTTGCATAGATTAAAGGATTTGCAAACAGTGTTGTTACAAAAGAACACTCCACAGGTGAACTTAAAGGATAGGTTCACATTTATCAAGGCTGATTGGAAACAATAGTCAGGTGCTCATGATCATAGAAACAGATTGTGCTTCTAGTCATTCCTTCTGTCCCCATTGGCTGTTAAAAGATCCCTTTCCAGTGTGCTTCAGCAGGCTGAGTTAATACAATACAAAAGAGGCTATCTTTGAAATCAACCAATCAAATGTTTTTTATAGAGCCTATTATAAAAGAAAATACACATTTGTCTCAGGAGGCTTTGCACCATACTGTAAGACACACCGTACCCTTGCTCACACCAAAGAAACCCCACAATCAAGGGGGAATAACTAGAAGAAGTCTCTGGGAGTGTAACGGAGGAGGGATCCTTCTCCTGGGATGGACAGTGTTACCATAGCTGTCGTATATTTACAACCAATCCAAATGACACATATCCTTATGTGAATGTATATGAAAATGAAGGATCCAGGAGGTTGTCAACAATCTTCCAGGTGATGCCAAAACAATGATAACATGGTAGTCAGGCCGGACCACGGCAACAGGCACAGCCATCACTCATGATCTAGAAGTAACCTTTAATACGGCCCAAGGGGATACACAAAAATCCCTGGGATAATGACCCAGATTCTGAGTTAGTCACATGCATTTATGGGACGTTAGTACAAACAGAAAGAAGTAGGAGAAGAGAGGTGAAGGATTGAAGATGTAAGTTGAAGGTCTATTCTACGGGACAGTCTAGAAAAGCTAGCGCTGGTCTTAAGCCTGCTCTTAACTGTGAAGAGGACATCTGCCTCCAGGGGCCTCATTTATAAAGCGATATACGGTGAAAAAATGGCGTACGCCAGTTTCTACGCAATGTTTGCGATTTATAAAATACTAACTTGACGGGAAAACGTGCTGTCCTCCACGCAAACTCTGACCCATGCGTACGCACTACGCACAACAACGGGAGAGACGAGAAACTGCGACACCGTTGGCAGAAGGAAGAATGGAGAGAAATATGTGGAAATAATACCATAAATAAAATGTTACCTCTCATTTATCATATATGAAGAATTCATTTTCACAAATTGATTAAAGCCAATCTTAAAATGATTTAACAAACGCCTGTTTGAGACTCCTCAGTGCACACAAAAACATAACTTGGAGAAATAAATAAATACGGATATGTTATTTAAAACCACCTCGAATATGTTGTGTTAATGTTATGAAATGTTTTCTCATAAATGATGCGGTAAGCATGAGGACAGAATTACGTCTAAACTGACGCCGTGTTGCATTTCTATAGGTTGTAGATACGAGCATGGTTTTATATCACGTGTAATCGTGTTTTATGCCGTTTGCCAAGACTTGATAAGTCGCTCGTAAAACACACGAGGTATGGAAACTAAGAACACCATATGTGGTAAATTGTACAGCTAATAACACAACACATTAGTTGTATTTCCTTTAACTGGTGGATATAGAGTTGCTGCGGAGGGGGGGGGGTTGAGATGCACAGGCTGCAGTGGAGACGCTGCACACAGCTGATCGACAGCTGGAACACAAACCACCAAATACAAAAACATAATTCAGATCCAGTCGTCATGACTGAAAAGCTGCACCGCATTTCGAGTCGGTTGTGATTTATAAAGGGAACCCGGCGTAGGAAGTGCCATACGCACTTTCCTCGCCGGTACGCAATGTTTGGTGAATCGGAAAGTGGCGGAAAATGTATCCTATTTTTCGGATTTCTACTACGTAAGCAACCTTCCCACGTCAATCCTACGCACGGCGTTATACATGAGGCCCCAGAACACAAAGTAGAAGTTGGTTCCAGAGCTTGATCGCTGAAGGCTCTGGCTCCTGTTGGACTTTTGGAGACTCTTGGAACCACTATAACTCTGCTTTCTACCATAGTAGGGCTAATAGGTACCATGAGCTGAAGATCTTTAGTATAAAAATATGTCTTAAGAGTGTTTCCCTATTGAGCTGCAAAAAGGATAGTAACATCTTTGTAATAAAAAGGCTGCAACTTTGGTAGATATTTACTTGATTTGTGTTCAGATGGCTGAAGCCTATTTGTGACTCCCATCTCTTTCAATGTCTTCAACAAGAAAAGTACATAAGGCACCGGACTGTTGTTATCAGACCTGTCCTGTCATGCTTTTCATAATCAGCAGTACTTATCATCTGGACAAAGGCTTACGAAGGCTCATGGCTAATGTAGTCCGCCGTAACAAGCCTGTCACACCAGAGTCCCCGAGCTCAGAGTCTAGATTGAGCTATCCATCTATCCCTTTGATAAACACTTCTTAGAGAAGTCCGTTACAAAGCTCTATCTGGGTTGGGGCTCCCTGTGTGCTTAAGCTGATTTACCAGTGAACCACTTTGCATGACAATAGCAGAAAGGCCCTGCTCGCTTGCTTTAGCGGCTCCACCATCTTTGTTCAGTGGCCAACAGAGGGCGGCTGCACTGGGTCACTGGATCAGCTTTAATTGCATTTGGAGATGAGAGAATGTGCAAACATGTTCTCTTGGGTTTCTGGTATTAACTGCCCCCAACTCTCCAATGAGCGTTAATGAAATGCTGATTGATAAGATTGCAAGGTGGTCATGGCAATACAACTTCACTTTAAACTGTAACTCACGTGATAGTTGTTAAGAAACTGATAAGTTCAGTCTGCTTCGTGGTTTCCAAATGTTGGTGGTGGAAAAATATTAAATCTTTCTTTCTGTGGTTTGGCTGCAACGTATTCTTATTTTATTATCTATTCATCTGCAGATGTCTTAATGCTGGTCTTTAAAATGCTTCCTTGCACATTGTACATTTTCTCAAACAAGCTGTTTTGCATCTTTCAAAAATTATCAAAAAAAGCTCCTCATAATCTATCCATCAACTAATGGAGTAATAGAATAACCATTCCAGCAACATGTTAATACCACTTTGAGAAACCGGACATTTGATATAGCTATGTGTGTGTGAGTGTGTCAGAAGGTACACTGCACCGAGCCCATGGGTGGAGGCATAGCTGATAGTGAGGACAGTGTCACACAGGATTTTACCGGTAAGTGTATGTCTTCCTGTGTACTGTATCCGGACCATAACGAGAGCGCAGTATTAGCCAAAAGGCATTGCTGTACAAACAAAAGGTGGTCAACGTAAAAGACTGCAGCATTAGGAAAACTACCATTAACCATTGGAGGGGTCAGTGGTGTCGTAGCGGTTTAAGTCTTGATAAATCCTTTAAAATATAGAATCCAAATTGAGAAACTGCAAATGAAATGTCTGAAATCATAAATAAATCAACTGGATCTCTCTTTGTTGAAAGCTATACTCTGGGAGGTCCCAATGGTTACCACATATATCATCAGATCAAATCTTTGTGTTGGTGTAGCAGTGAACCATGACATACTCATTTCCTGGTTGCGATCTAGGTAGTCGCCACCAGCCGGATGTGCACCACAGAAGAAGTAATCCATTGTAAACAATGTCATACTCCCAAACCCCTTGCTTTAAAGGTGAACTTTGTTGTCCATTGTGCATATAATACGTTTTTTAACACAGATTTGTGTGAACCACGTATGGATGTTTGCTTTGTTCCATGCAAACAGGGGTAATATAATACCTCTGATTTGATTTGACAAAATATAAACCAACAAAGCCAAACCAGAAACATAACCTCTTTGGTGGAGGTTATTAACTGTCAATATTTGAATGTTGTTAATAGAGCTAAAGTAAAAGTATGAGTCCATTTAAGTCATTTTGAAGAAGATTTTAACATGTCTGTGTCGTTCATTCTTGTCTCCCTTCAGTCTGACTCTGCACTTACCAAAGGACGTGGGTTTGATAGCTATAGCTGGTCGACAGATCCAGGGCAGAGGTCAGTGCTGCTGCACGCTGAAAACATGCTCACACAACATTTACCTCCATGGTTTTAAGATGAAGCAGATTCAGTTGCATTCAATTTGGATTCATTCATGTTATTTGTCAGAATTGTGTGTTGGTGTTTGGTACCTTTTCATTTCATTTAATGGTTTATTTGAATCGGGACAGTGCACATTGATGAACACTTTAAAACAAAAATAATGCTTACAACTTGGCGGCTGCGAGGGAGTGTGGTCGTCTTTCAACCAGAAGGTTGTGGGTTCGATCCCAGCCCATGCAGTCAACATGTCGATGTATCCTTGGGCAAGATACTTAACCCTGAGTTGCTCCCGATGGCATGGCCAACGGTGTGTGAATGTTAGGTCCTAGAGTAACATACACTGTTCTGTGTGAATGTTAGGTCCTAGAGTAACATACACTGCTCTGTATGAATGGGTGTGAATGGGTGAATGACATGTAGTATGTAAAGCGCTTTGAGGGGTCTTAAAGACTGGATAAAGCGCTATATAAGTACAGTCCATTTACCATTTACCATTTACAAGTGTAAATGAGCCGGATTTTAGCTTTGAGCTCATTTCCACCCGTAGTCCCGTCACATACAACATATAAGAACATGACATTTATATACATAGCAAAAATAAATACATGATATGCAGGAAGAGCATGAGCAGCATACACAAGCATTTACAACATATATACATATACCTTAGTGTCTCTGTCCTGTGTTTGCTGCTGCAGGTCGGGGGAGGAACGCCTGGCTCAGCCCCCCGGGGTGCGCCATGTTCACCCTGTCCCTGCAGGTGGAGCTGAGCTCCAGGCTGGGGCAGAGGATCCCCTTCCTGCAGCATCTGGTGGCTCTGGCGGTGGTGGAGGCTGTTCGCTCACTTCCTGGATACCAGGTACACTGTAACATCCACATTGCACTACCGCAGCTCCATCAACAGTAGCATATTATGTGACTGCACATCTCTGTGGCTTGAACCAAATACTGCACATCTGAATACATCTCAGACATCAAAGAAGTTGTCTGTTGTAGAAAGCTATTGCATTGTATTACAGAGTAGTACAAGTAAGTGGTAGTGCTTTTAAGATCAGTTGTGTTGATGATTGATGATGTTGGAATATGTTTTATCCTTCATCAGG
>CALSBZ010045371.1:616717-627692 GCA_943591055.1 Gobionotothen gibberifrons | reverse complement strand
TTGGTAGCACATGTCTTCCGAGTCACTTGCTTCAGAAGCTAGGCAAGAATCCTTCCTGGCATTCGGAAAACGAAGAGTGGAACAGGCTAGCAAGTGTGCAGGTGGGCGTCATATGAGAGGCCCCGCCTTACATTTTCCGCCACAGATTTGGGGAAACTGGTCCGTGCGCAAAGCATTGTGGGGATTTTAAGGACGCGAAGTCTACCCATGTGCAGCCTCGAAATTACCCCCAAACCAAGGACGCGACCTCGGTGGAATTCCAAGTATGCTGGAGATTGGAACATTCCTTCGGTGGCACTCGATGACGTAGCATCCTTGAAATATTGGCTTGGAAGCCAGTTTCCTCGAGATTGAGAAACGGCCTGCGATATTGTGAACTGTACTTTGGGGCTTTAATCAAATGGACTCAATGCAACTTGGTCCGGTTATCTGTCAGATACTTTACCCTCAGTACCCTCAGGGTTAACATGAAACTTCTTAAACACTGATTCCACTGAAGGTCTCAAATCAAATGCTTCCAGTCATTTTCCAGAGTGCTCTGGAGAACTTTACATCGGGCCTTTTCACATCAGTTCATGTGACAGATTTAAGTTTCAACTGAGTCATACTTCAACTTGTAGTCCATACACATCATTTGCAGTGGTTTATTGATGCACACAAATTACACAGTAAGAGAAAAATGAATAGAAATACGTTTTATTAAAAATAAGTGTATATGAGGAAACTATTATAAAAAAATAAAAAGGGTAAAATAAACATAATTATTCAAAAACAATACAAATATGACAAATATGTATACTGACAGATCAGGGACTGGAAAAAAGGTCACAATGAAAACTGGAAGCACTTCAGAATGTACTGCTTACTCACTGCAACAGATGTCTAACAGGTGAATAACAGATGTCTAACAGGTGAATAAAAAAAATACAAATAAATATCACCATAAAACCTCGGTTGATACAACTAAATATGAATAGGGGAAACTAACATGCAATGCAATGCATACATACAGTATAGGCGTCACCACTTTGCATTTGGAAAATAGTTTTCCTTTTTTAACCTCTAAGTTGCCAAAGGGATAAGATGAGTTCTTTAATCATTAATAATGGCTAAATATAATAGTCAAGCACCTCACAAAAAAGCAGCTTTCTGAAAGAATAGTGCATTTTGTTTTGTACACACGGGATACATCAGATGTTGAATGCTGCAGAACACAGAGCTGTGCTGTGAGTTTTAACGGTGTGTTCATTGTTAGAAAAGTGTACAACAACCACACTGCTGTATCATGTTCATTGTCATCTTAACTATAATGTGATTTTAGCCTATACTGTGTGGCCTTCACTGTCAGTACACCCAACACACTGGCCTTCCTTTTATAACAATATCAAACATTTCCTTTGGTGATGGTAAATAAAGAGTGTTAGAGATGTAGGCTGTCTGGTTCTTTGAAACATTCTCCTTGTCCTCTGCTATTATTGAAGACACCTTTCTCTATAACACTACCTGTTGGTGCCCAGACTAGTCAGACACACTCAGCTAAACACCGCCATCTAGCGGGCAAGTGAAATCATTACATCTTCAAAAAAAGGGACATATTCTCCCGGAGTTTAATGCTGAAAGAACAGTTATTAACTCTAATGAAGTAAATCATATTTTAATTATTGTTGGAGAAGCCGCACCATTCAAGTCTGAAAATTACCACTATTGTGGATTAACATTTTTGTCCCTAAAAGTTTTTAATCTGATTTTGAGGTCAGATTATTCTATGGATTCTAAAGTCAAGTATGCATTTTGACACAGACGAAGTATCCTAAATATAAAAATAAAGAGAATAGAAACAAGTTAAAATATCCGTACTCCTCTCTCTGCAGGTTTGATTGGAACTATTTCCTGCTGAAGAAATAGTCCCTCCTCACAAATCCCATTTTGACCTTAGTTTACACTCACTGGACAATGTTATAATATTGCTTCTTTATTTGCAACAAAATCGCTTTGATGCAGTTATCATACAGATGTGTATTTTATTATCACATATTTATAAAAAATAAATAAGTACACCATGGTATGATAACACTCTCACATCATTCAAACAATCCCTCAAAACTCCTAACCCACTAAAGCCCTCGCCCTTATTCCACCTAGTTTAGCACTTTTTACTTTTGCTGTTATTTTGTTTCTTCTTTACTTGCTTGTAAAGCGCTTTGAGCACCAGGAAAAGCGCTATATAAATAATAATATAATGTATTATTATTATTAGCAGAGCAGTAATACTTCGAAAAGAGAACTCAAATATCAGCTGTAGGCTAACATGGGAAAAGGTAAACAAACATATTGTCTTGACCAACAGAGTTAGAGATGCATCATGTGACATATTTCATCATGGCCTGCTGAGGAACTGTGATAGAACTCAGTGATTTCCATAATGTCACTGTTGAGACGAACATAATTCATTGAGTATTTTCTTTTATAATATCCAGTTGTGTTTTTTTGCTTGACAGGGAATGGCCAAATGTTAACCATGTTAAACGATTGATACGTTGGCTCTAAATGACTTTTTTCCACGATAGATAGCTGGCTGATAGCTGTCCAAGTTCATTCATATTAATTGGTAATTGTAAGTCGCTTTGGATAAAAAGCGTCAGCTAAATGAAATGTAATGTAATGTAATATTATTATGTGATTCAACAAAGCACTTACTTAACAGGTTATATGTCCGGCAGTGGCTCAGTCAGTAGGGGCTGTGAGCCGTAGGGTCGCCGGTTCAAGTCCCCGACCAGACCTAAATATGGAGTGTGGACTGCTACTTGTAGAGGTCCCAGTTCACCTCCTGCCCTGCCGTGGTGCCCTTGAGCAAGGCACCGGACAAAATAGTTTGTACAGCAACCACACTTATATTAACCTGCACTCTCTTCCCAATACAACTGGACACAAATTACACAGAAGGAACTACAAAGTAGAATTTGTTGTTTTTTGCTAAAGCACGTAGTGAACCCTATTGTTGCAAACATCAAAATCAAGGTATTTGATTTGAAACAGTGTGATACCTGGCTACACTGACCATGTACTATGTTATCCTGATAATGGTAACATTATTGTTCAATATCCAGGAACAGTTAGTCACAGTTTCTGGTGACTGTGTCAGAAACCATGTTCTTTATTATTTTGAATTTCGCTTCACCTGTACCAAAATGGCAAAAAACAGCAACATAAGAACATTTAGTTTAGTCAACTAATTCAATATAAATACACAGAATGTATACAGACAAGGTATAAGAAAACTCCCCTCGTGCAGTGTGAGGGTATTGTGAGTTATCCAATCACACTGTCCCTGGCCATAGACCTCATATAACTACAGGCTTTATGATAAACAAGCTCTACAAAAACAACATAATGAATCTCAAGGTAGGAGTGCCACCCACAGAGGTTGGAACACAATAACAACAAACACAATATTAAATATAAAAATAATGAAAAAAAGTAAGAGGATTACAAATGTAGCTAAAAGTATCTTACTTTTACAGAAAACAGTAATATATTTTATATGATATTTTTTAAGATAAAACGAAAACAAAATAATACAGTGAATCACAATATTTACCACAGGCCTCAGAAATCCCTTTATTAATACTAAAGAGGGGATACAGTTACAGCAAAGGGACAGTACTGATAGAGACAAAGATAAAAACAATAGGCCTATTTAGTAAAGTGAACAGTGTTTAGTAAAGTGAGCACACATAATTATACATTAAGATAATTACACATGTCAAGTATAAAAAGGTAAGTACCAGCATTATAACAAATAAGTAAAAAAAGTCGAATGTAATGAAGTAGCTGCAGAATGACAGTAGTAAATACCATATTTCCTAGTGTAACGTATATTGCTCAGTTACAACATTGTTGTTCCAGGTGTTGGGTATTGCAAAACGAATAAGCTGCCAGAAGTTACATTGACACATAGTATATAGTTTATGCATCATAAGGCTCACCTAGATAGCTAACCTGCTAGAGCCGGCTGCCCATGATCAGAGCCGTATGATATGTAATAGTATATGCATCATATTACCACTTATTGATAGTACCACCATCGTCTCAGCAGCGCCCCCTGCCGTCACACTTCCCACACTGACCCACTGATCCGGAGCTGGAAGCAGTTTCCAGTCGGACATATTTAATGAAACACAGCTCGGTTCACGTGGGCACTGTGCTGCAGAAGAGGTGAGTGTTGACAAAGACTAACCTCACATTATTCTGTCACTTTCTGCTTATGGAGTAACAGTGTCCGACATGTTTTCTTGTTTATAGCGCGAAATTATTACCAACAACTCCTTCATTCTCGGCTTCATTAGAGCTGACAGACGAGCGAAAGTTTACATGATGTTTATCTGTTATTACTTTCTCTAGTCTGGCTAGGAACCTACTTTTATAGTTTATTGTGTGTCGTTAGAAAATAAAGTTCCCGTATTGGTCTGAGAAGTGTCGCTTGATAATGCCGCACTCTTTAATTGTTGTTATCCAACTGTAATATTGTTCGTTTTTTTACATAGTGCAGGCAAATGTGTAACAAGCATCACAGTAGTCGCTTTCACACCAAGTACGATCTATCGATTAGATTTATGATTAGAAAATTATAAAAGTAGGGTAGACATGTGGATATTATCCGGCTGAACAAAACGTGATCTGTCTCTTCAATTTGTGTCAACCACAGATCTTATTTCGAGCTATTTTCCAAAATCCTATGGAGATATTAGGCTTGTTTGAGACGCGTTGCGGGGGAGGTCTCAAAAAGCTCGCCTGAAGTCGGACAGCTCGGAGTAGGCTTCGTCTTCTTCTTCTTCTTCGCCTTTTTCTTCTTCTTCTCTCGGTTTTTTGGCGGATTGCAAACAACTTTAAGGTGCATACCGCCACCTCCGGAGTCGGCTTGACTCGGTTTGCATTTATAAAGAATGCACACATGTGTTTAATCGTTAATGTCAGATATGTACTAAGTAAATACATTTGTTCCTGCTCAAGATTAGATTTAACTTGATTGTTATTGCATATATTACAGGTACTGAGACAACGAAATGCAGTTTAGCTTCTAACCAGGAGTGCAACAAGCAGTACAGTGAAAAGTAATGTCAGTGTTTCCCCTACCATTGTCTTGGAGGGGCGCTGCGCCCCGCCAACGGAGCCCCGCGCCCTCCCTGAAATTCCAGGTGTTTAAAAAAAAAAAAAATTATAATTTTTTTTTTTTAATACTTTTTTTTTTGTTGAGATATATATAGCACCAAATTGCAACTAATCTATATCTACTGTCACTTTTCACATTGAACATGTGCTCTTTTATTAAATAAACTAACTGCTTTCATGTTAGGTTGTGAGTGTATTGTTCTTGACCCTAAGAAACAGTGATGCTGCTCTTTAAAAAAAATAAGGGTTTTTTTACCACTAAAATACAGCAACACATCTTTGATTCATGTCGTTTATAACTGGAATATTATAATTATTATTACATTTCGGACCAAAACCGCGGCGCAGCCGTTACGCGACGCAGACGGACCCGGTGGAAACTAGGGGGAATAACTCTAAACAACGAACATAAAATCATATTTTCATGTTAACAATATTATATTTATTCCAGTTTAATGATTGTGATTGAAAAGCCTAAGGAGGCTGGTAAACATTGCAAAGAGGGATGTGTATTCCTTAATAATATTTATAAACTTAACCATGTTGTAGCCTGAGAAAGGCTAAACCAGTGGTTCTCAACTGGTGGGTCGCGACCCAAAAGTGTGTTGCGGACCCGTTTAGAGTGGGTCGCAGATGTGTGAGTGAAGAAAAAAGTCAAACTTTCATTTTGAAGGCCCGATTTTCTAACGCTGTGCATGCAGTAGGCGTTGGACTGGAAGTACCGGAGACCACAAACGTTTTTGAAAACTTCTGTCACGTAGTGATCATCTTCTCAATAAAACATCTTTGCTGATGTTTTTTCGAGTCTTCTGGCCTATCAGAATCAAGATAGTTGCCGGAAGTCCCCACGGAGAATAACTTTGCGGTAGAACTATTCTTTATACATCCATGGGTACAACTTCAGTATGAGCCCCGGTTTGATGATTGACAGGTCGCAGAACAATGGAAGCTATCTACCCTTACCCACAATTTAAAGTAAGTCACACAGACTCTCTCCTCTTTACTCTTCTCTCTGTGAGGAGCAGTACGTTCAGCTGTCAGAACAAAGTGACAAACAAACAATGGCATAAAATATTATTAATATCTCGGGTAGTAATAGATGTATTAATTTTCTTCTCAGAGTGTACCAGAATGGGTAGTTTATATGTTAGTATTTCTAAAATCTCCTGGGGGGTGATTTGAGTGGTTCAAAATTTCGGGTCGCGATCTATTGACTAAGGAAAAAGTGGGTCCCGAGGCCTGACCAGTTGAGAACCACTGGGCTAAACCATATCAAAGAATACATTTATTAACTACATTATCACATTTAGCTGTAGCTTTTATAAACAAACAAAAAGACGTATTGACCAGTCGTTGAACCAGGGACCCTGCGGTTGTGAGTCAACTGCTTTCCAGCTGAGCCACAGCCCACACACTGAATCTACCTGAACACACTGGGCACTATTTATTCCTGTATTTATTCATTCATTCATGTTTTTATTCCTACATTTATTCATGCTTTTATTCATTTATACTTATGACATGTTCCGACCTCTATATAAGTGAGGGTCTGAGCTCTCTTAATTCCATCGTGTCCCCTGGCCCGGGTACAGGAAGGGTAATATCGTTATTATTATACATCCATGGATATTATGAGCGTTGTGGGTCAACCGATCTAAAGCACTTTCTGAAGCAGTCACGTGGTATTGAGGGGCAGCGAGGCTTCGTTTGTCATCGATGACGTCACTGGCCCAAAACGATACAAGCCTCGATACAAGCTTCACAAAAAGCTTCGGGGATTAATCGACACACGCTCCGAAGCCTCGGCGCAATACGTAACATCACTACTGTATATATCAACAGTAGAATTGCATATATCTATAGAGTATCTAAAGAAGGCAGAATATAAAAAATACCTGATATTTTGTGGTTGCAGTTTTCTAAAATGTTTAAATGAAATAAAAAATGTGGCAGCAGTAAGGTTATCTCACTGATGATATTCTTTGAATCGTGTTTCAGATAAAAATGCCAAAGAGGAGCAAAGAGAAGCCGGTGAAGAGACGGAGCAGCGAGGAGGAGCTGCTCCCTAAACAGAGCAGGGTCGAGCACAGCGCCCCCCCCTCCCCGCTGAGCTTCCTCAGCCCCAGCAGCCTGTTTGAGAGCCTCATCCAGCCCATGGGGCCGGAGCAGTTCTTCAGCGAGTACTGGGAGAAGAAGCCCCTCCACCTGCAGAGGTCTGACCCCACCACAGCCTCCTACTACCAGTCTCTGTTCCAGCTCTCCGACCTGCAGAGCCTCTGTTCCAACGACCTCGAATACTACACGGACGTCAACGTGGTTCGCTGCATCAACGGCAAGAAAAAAGATCTCAACAAGCAGGGGAAAGTTAAGAGCAGCGTCCTCAACAAGAGCTTTACTCAGAATAAGGCCACCATCCAGTTCCACCAGCCACAGAGGTTCAAGGTGAGCAGCTTCCAGCAGAGAGGAAGGCATGGCTTTATGTCTTTAATGATGCTACTGCTAATGTTAGTCCATCAATAAGGAACCCATTTCTTAAAGCGAAACAACCAACTGTTCTAACTTCAGATGGATTGAGACGACCACAGCAGCAACCTCTTGTGGAATATTAGAGATGTGTTTGGGGTTTATCCCAGATATAGATGTGGATGTGAAGTGTCAGATCAGACAGTTGAGTGATGGTCTGTCAGCAGCGGCCCTCATCTTGTTTTTCCTGTGTGTTGTCAGGATGAGCTGTGGAAGATTCAGGAGAAGCTGGAGTGTTTCTTCGGAGGCTTGGTGGGATCAAACGTCTACATCACACCTCAGGAGTCCCAGGGCCTCCCAGCTCACTATGATGACGTCGAGGTACACAAACTCTGAATTCAGCAGCAGAAAGCCAGCTTGTGTAAAAAGCAAACTTTATTCCCCAAAGTATTTTTGACTAAACCCTTAAATCACAGCGTCCAGGAGCTAGAGTATCTAATCATAAAACAATGTGTCAGATACCAATGTTTTGGTTGTTGTTGTATTTGTTGTGTTAGTTATTTATTCCCTTTTTGTGCCAGGGAAAAAATAAATGACTGTTTAATAGTCACTAAAAATCTTGAGCACTATGATCACTAAAAAAATAACACACTGCAGATTGTTACGAATGAGAATGCTCATGTAATTGTGGGCTGTTAGCAAGCATTATGCCTTGAATTGAATGCAAGCAGTAACAAGGAGCCGGTGGAGAGAAATGAAATGCGAGTCCCTTTTTACACGTAGTAACTTCCCTTCTCTAAGGATAGAGGGTGTCGTTTTTCTCATATTGATATTCTGAATAATCTGTGCTGTTGTATTTGCTGTAAAGTGTCCCTACTGTAGGCTATTTTTATTATATGTACAGCACTTTGGCTCGACCGAAAATCGTTTATAAATGTATAAATAAAAATATAAAACTTGATTTGATTTGATTTAATTCCCAATACAGAATCAGCTCAAAATGAACGAAAATGTTTTATGTGAAACAACTCCAATGAGAGTTCTTGTACTAGTTATGCTCTACACCAGGGGTGCCCACACTTTTTCAGCTTGGGAGCTACTTTTAAAATAACCACGCCCAAATGATCTACCTACAGGGCCCCCCCTGCCCAATCTGTGTCGGGAGGGGGGGTGCTAGTGGACTAAACGGCAGATAAACTGTGGCACGCTTACACTAATTGCGCCGCATAAGCGCATAATAGTGCGCCGCATTTGCGCTTCAGATGAGGAGGTGAGGCCCCCCTGCTCTACACTAACCTAAGCAGTTGATGATGCGATTGAATGTGTGAATAGGAACAGAATGCACCGTCTCAGTAACTACATTTCCCTATATCCCTGATGGGCTGCTCTTTGTCCAGGTGTTTATCCTGCAGCTGGAGGGACAGAAGAACTGGCTCCTCTACAACCCCACCGTCCCTCTGGCAGCAGAGTACTGCGTGGAGTCAGAGGAGAGGATCGGCAGCCCCTCACATGAAATTACACTGAAGGTAAAGATATATACATCTATATTTTCTTATTTGAAAAGGTACGGTGAACATTTATTAACATGAGCACTTGATGTAAATCATCAATAAATGTGCCACATTTAGCCATGGAGGCACATGTTCATCTGCAGTCCTTTGGTTCCCTTTCTGACATCAAAGTAATCCATACAAGAGCACATAAGCACACATATGAAAACATATACTGTATGCACAATAGAAGCAAATCAATACAGACCCATAAGCACAAAAGAGACACACAAGCACGATTAAAAGCTAATAGATACAGAGATTAAGAAAAACAATGATATAACAGCAATGAATGAGTTGGAAGATGTTACGTTCCTTCTATATTTACAATATATGTATTCTAACACAAAATAACTTGTTGCTGTAAAAACAGAGTCACATGTGTCTGTCTGACTGAGTCGTCTCCTACATCCCCAGGCAGGAGATCTTCTGTACTTCCCCAGAGGAACCATCCATCAGGCCAGCACACCAGCGGGGGGGGAGCACTCCACCCACCTGACCCTCAGCACCTATCAGAGAATGTATGAGCGCTCCTTCTCTTTTACATCGGGTCAACCAGAGGTGGAAGTAGTACTAAAAGTAGTATTACTACAGCGCTAACATACGGTATTACTAGTAAAAGTCCAACGGTCAGAATCATAATCCAGTAAAAGTACAAAAGGAGTACTCATTATGTAGTTGGCTGATTTCAGTTGAATTCATATTGAACTATTGTTTCTCTTCATTAATGTGTATGATTCATGTGTACATCCTTTTAAGGATTTAATACAGCTTGTAAAGCCAGAGCTCATATTAATAACTGTATGTACTGCCGGGTAGTTTAATGTTAAATACTATCTCATTACTTATTAGTTTATTCATATTCCGTTTAATTCGATAAATAAGAATAGAAGTTAGTAACTAATGCTGTAACTAATACTGTAAAATAAATGAAGTGGAGGTAAAAGTACAACATTGAGTAGCATACAGTTATGTGAAAATACTTAAGTACCTCAACGTTTTACACAAGTACAGTACTTAAGTAAATGTCCTTGCTTTACATTCCACCACTGATGTCGGCACAGTTGATGTGTTTAGAAACCAACACGCATTACTGTAGTTACACACGTAACACAATTGGTCAACCTGTGCACATAAAGCATGTTTGGCATCTCAGTTAAGAAGAACTCGCTGTGTATTTCTCCCTCTTTGATGTGGCTGAAAAGACTGTCTCTCACCTTTCTTCTCCCCCCCCCCGCTGTCCTCTCCTCAGGTCGTGGGGAGACCTGCTGCTGGACGTGTTTCCCAGCGTGCTGTCGGACCGCAGCAAGAGGGAAGTCAGCCTGAGAGGAGGCATGCCCAGAAGGTTCTTACTGGTAAAACTGATGGTTTGGATTACTGTGACACAACAATTAAGTATCATTTATTAAGATGGCAGGGTCTACCTAATGTCAGTTAGCCACAGATTAACGGACTCAAAACTAAGACTTGTAGATTATTTCAAATGGATTGAAAGATAATGTTATGTGTGATCTAACACTGGAAAACACACCTGTTGTTGTTTTTATTGTAATTAGGGCTGCAGGTGTGGTAAATACATGCATGATAAATGCTAGGTGAATTCAGAGGGTTTTTTACTTTGTTTGAACATACATTCTGAATTATGAAGCGTCTGAAGTTTCTATCCGGTTGGTAACACCATACAGCTTGGCCAGCGCTGTGTTGTCAGAGCGCAGGCCCTGAATAATAACACTGGAGAAACGGATCCTCTCTCTCTCTCTCTCTCTCTCTCTCTCTCTCTCTCTCTCTCTCTC
>CALSBZ010045371.1:586893-598509 GCA_943591055.1 Gobionotothen gibberifrons | reverse complement strand
TGCTGCCCCAGAACGCCTCGTTGGACATTTCTCTTTTTCCATTGTTTTCTTCCTGGGTACAGTGACGTGCCCATACCCAAATGGACCCATTGGTCCAAATGGACCAATCCGTGGAGCCGTTACGTTATGTCCGCGGAGCTGTTAGGTTAAGTCTGTGGATTGGTCCAAATGGACCAATCCACAGACTTCCTCACTCACACACACACTCAATCTTTTCTCAGCTGCAGCTCCGCCGATTTCTCCTCCCTGAGACGGCGGGACGCGGCAAGGCTGGGAGTCGGTGTGTGAGCAGACACACAAACTCCCAGCCAGGCTGCGGGTGTGTGTTTGTGCTCGGGCTGGTTTCGGGCTGGGTTTCGCTGTGTCTCACTGTCTCGCAGACGGCCACTGGGCTCATAGGGAGGGGGGGGGGGGGGGGGGGGGCCCCAAAAAGCCGTTTAGGACAGAGGGGGAAAACACATACTATACAGAGATGCTGTATGAGAAAACAATGTGAGTTTGGAAAATTGCATAATGTGTAATGTGTGTGTAATGTGTAAATGTGTAATAATTGAGTAGAAATGGCCATGACATGGGACCTTTACGTTGGACCTATTTAAAAGTAATAGTATTGCTTTCAACTAACTTAATACAGTTGTGTGAAATCTGTTGACATAATACATTTAATTCAAGTCAATGTTTCAGTGACAAATATTGTTCTTTTTACTCTACTATATTTATTAAATGGCAACAGTTAAGTCAATTTATAAAATAAATTGCGTTGTTAAAAGCTACCACGCTATATAGACAATTATTCAAATGAGCAATTAAAGCTGTGACATTAAAATGCTGCTCACGTGTTAATGTGTCTGCAATAATTGAATATGTATTTTAAGACAACACTCTGAAAGTATAGTGGGTACAGTCTGTAGTGCATTTTCTGATATAAATATGGACTTTTACTTCAGAAAACATTTGAATTAAGGAGTTGTTCCTCTCTTCATTATACATGTATTGAATTATCTTTGCATTTAAATCATTACTAGATCATTATCTTCCAGCAAGTAAACATTAGTAGCAATTATTTAACAAATACATTTAAAGGATGGGGTCATACTCTGTGGTATTTCTGGCACTGTAAATAAACATATTTCAATTTAATTAAACATTTAAATTACAATTTTTTGACGGAGAAAGCAACAGTTATTTATTTGCAATAAAAGAGATTTGAGTATCGCAAATAAATAACCGCCATGAATGACCATAGATTGGTAGTGTGCTTGATAACACTGATTTATACTGACTTTATAGTCAGGGACAAATAGTGGAGCGGCAGGGATAACCACAAGCCTTTTGTTTTTTCTGACTGCAGGCTTTTTATTGAGGTGAGAAAATTCCATGGCAGACACCAAAAACATGCATTAACATACCACTGCAAAGCCAAGGTTAGCAGACCTGGACCTTACTCACTTATTACCCCTAACTACCCCTTTGGAAATATACATCTATAACGTTTGGCACACAGACCTCTAATAACAAGCGGCTAACAACCAGTCATTATGGGGGGTTGAGCAGGAGATTTACAAATCCTAGGTTCAGCGGCGGTGGACGGGTTCCCTTGAAAATGGTTATTCCACCAAGGGCATGGCGAGCTGCGTGATAAAATCTAGTGATTTATTCCCGGCGGCTGATAATTACTGGTGTCTTGTCACCTGTCAGAAATGAATGGACGGGGAGAGTCCGAGGTTGTAGTCTTCATGCTCTTTACACCGCAGCAGTAAATCTGACATGTTTGTGAAGCCGTAAATCACGGCCTGTGATAAAGCCTACACTCTCCTCGGAGCATCAGGGGCTGAACATTTCAAACAGTTTTAGCTATAAAGGTATGCAAAAGATCAGCAGGGTTATTCAAGAGGCGGGGTCAGATTCCTGGATTTGAAACAAAAACAAAGACAACAAATGAATGTAACGCTTAAAACATTGTGCAGAGGGCTTTAGTGGCACTCTGAGTGAGCACAATTTGTTTTGCTACAAAATTATTTTTAGCTCTGTCTAAAATCTACACAATGTTTTTTTTTAAGCAAGTCTTTTTTTTAGATTGTATTGTGTCATTAGGGCTAGATTGTGTCAGTGAGAAACATTTGTACCTTGTACTGTTGATATGTCATTTATTCAGGTTTGTGTGAAAATGTCTACCATTTAAAGTGAAAGTGACTTTCAACCAATAATGACCGATTTTAGTGTAATTAACTGTTTAAATGAGAGTTGCATCTAGAAGACATGAGTGTGGAATGCAAGGTCAACCTGAATGGCTTTAGGGTGTCGGTCTTCAGGTTTCAAACAAAAACAAAATATGCACTTTTTAATAAGCAATAGAAATGTAATAGAAACAACTCAAAAACAATAGAACATATTGTATTATGCAACAATTCTGCAACAAAGAACATTTAGCTAATATATTTTCACTGTGATCGTCAATACTGTATGTATTATTGTCAATTATTATTATTTCTTAATTTTCTTGCAAAAAGTGAGTAATCCAAGTCCAATCTGTGCTGATCTTTCGGACACATCAGTAGAACGGCTGGAGAACATTCCCACCTCAGATCAGTTAGGGTTAGGGTTAGGCTTTTAGAGCTGCAGCTCTGGGCTGTAAAGCTGGTGTCTCAGAGCTGATACACGTACAATAAAAAGAAGAGGGCAGGAAGGAAGCAATGCTTCTCAACGACCCACAGTTCAGTGTCTCAGGGCCACCCTTTAGTTACCTGACCTGTTGCACTTGGCCATAAGCAGAGGAAAACTGCTGTTAGACATGTCATGACATCAGTAGTGAACAAAACTAAATAATCTGTTTCTTTACTGTATCTAGTAGTTTAGTCCTAAATTAATAAAATGATATCCAACTCATGATTTAGGATTCAGATTCAGATGTCTCTATTGTCTATTACAGCCTTTCCCAAACTCAAATAAAAAAATCCCGTTTTAATTGGGTTGGGATGGCTGCGTTGCAAATACAATTTTTTTATTATTTAAAAAAAAATGTTTTTAATGAAATCATGCAATATAGCATTGTACTGTATATTGAATGATTTAATTGTCTAAATAAAAATAAACTAAAAATAAAAGATTGTATTTGCAACGCAGCCATCAGCTCTGACGCTATTATAATACAAAAAATAAATACAATTTATTTATTTTTAATTTTTATTCTGCCTAATTTTCTGCCCTTGATGTAATACATTTACATTAATAATTGAATAAAGTAAACACCCTTTTCACCCTGGTTACACTTTTCATTTGCACTGTACGATGGGCGCTGTAAGGGATGAAAGTAGGGGATGTTGACTTATCAGGCGCCCGCAGCTCACAGCCAAAGTGCGAGTGAGCAAGAGAGAGAGAGAGAGGGCGCGCATCGGTACCGCGGATTGTTGTTGGATTGAGGCTGATAACAGCTCAGTGAGGTAAAGGACTCTGAGTGTTTAGATAGTTCACTTTAGTCTAAATTATCTCAGTGGATCTCAAACGGTTTGGTCACAATTTATGTAAACAAATATTTCCAAGGCACACCTTTATAATTATTAGGATACATAAAAACAGGTTTGAAATAATTTCAATGTATAATATAGGACAGTAAACCAAAAATATCGTTTAAAACTGGAGATATAAAAAAAAATGCATGAATAAATAAATGTTAACTAGGTAAAATAATGAACAACAAAAATAAAATACGTTACATTTATTTGTTATTGACTATGGGTTATTGGTTATGTTCACATACTTATTTGGTTATTAAAATGTAAACCGATCTTTTTAATATGGGTGTTTTATGTGAACCGAGATCTACCAATCCGATATCTTCCAAAAAAAACACTAAGACTGTTCATCGTCATATTTATTTTTGCAATCAATTTATGTTACAACAGGCTCAATGTATGTGTAAAGATGCACACAAAGAAAGACACAGTTATGCACAATTATCTGTTCAATGTACAATATTCAAATTTACGGTAGGCATATCTGTTCAATACAAACTATTCACACTATCTGCTTAATGCACAATGTTAATATTTGCGGTAGGCATATCTGTTCAATACAAACTATCCATATTTAGATTATCTGTTCAATGCACTATATTTAGTTTCTCAGTTCAATTAGTAATATTCACATGTACAGATATTAGCCTACAGTTCAATGTAATCCATATTAAGTTTCTCTGTTCAATGCACAATATATTTTCAATGCTCAAGTTGCTCTATCAGCCTGCCTTTAATGAGACTGCTGTGACTGCACATTATCTGTAAGCCTTTTGAAATCTGGCTGATAGTTAGTGATTGCCAGCCGGAGGCAGTCAGTAAGATGTGCGTCAGTCATACGAGTTCTATACTTGATTTAATTATTTTCATTTGTGAAAAGGCCGTTTCACATAAGTATGTGGAGCCAAAGTAGGCCTTCAGTTTAAGCGCACATGGCACAATCAGTGGATACCTCTCTCTACTCACGAGTGGCCAAAAGTCCTGATCTCTTGCTCTGGCCTTCAATTCAATGTCGCTTTGCATTTCAATGATCTCCATGTCAACACCCATAGGTAATGTGAACACCTCCTGCATTTTAGCTGACAGCTGTTCAATGTCAACGCTGAGGAAAGGGTTTGATACAAAACCAACTACTTGCCCCATGTCTTGTAGCTCCACAAATCGAGCACCAAATTCTAATGTCAGTTTGTTCAAATGGGCGCAGAATTATTCAGGATGGAAAGCAGTTTTGTCTGTGAGGTTTTGTGACACATTTTCAAGATTTGGAAAGTATGTCAGCCTCGCATGTCTTAACTGAGTGGTCCACAAACTGAGCTTCACTTTGAATGCCTCCACTGCGCTAATCATGTGACCAAGCTCTCGGTCTTTCCCTTGCAATTCTTGGTTAAGGTCAATGAGTTTTGCAGTCAGATCGGTAAGGAACCCCAAGTCCAATAACCAAGTATCGTCGGACAGCTGCTCATACTCCTCGTTCCTCGACTTCAGAAAACTCTCTGGCAGCAAATGCAGAAAACTCTGGAGCACCTTGCACCGACTGAGCCACCTTACATCTGCGTGAAGGATCAAATCTCCATACACAGAGTCGGGGTCGTCCAATAAAGACTTAAATAGCCGGTGCTGGAGTGCTTTTGCGCGAATTGAGTTGACAATCTTAACAACAACATTCAATACATGTGACATGTCAATTGCTTTAGCTGCCAATGCCTGTTGATGTATCACACAGTGATAGTTTACAAATGGTGGAAAGTCTGGGTCTTTTCTGCACAGCGCAACAAATCCTGAACGAACACCGAGCATCGCTGGTGCCCCATCGGTTGTGAAGGTCACTATTTTATGAATGGGAATCTTGTACTCACAAACATAGTCCTTGAATGCCTTATACACATCCTCACCCCTGGTTCTTTCTTTCAATGGGATAAGGGCAAGAAAGGCCTCCTTGACAGTAAAATCCGTGAAAACCATCCGGACAAACACACCTAGCTGGGCTGTGTCTGTGGCATCGGTAGACTCGTCAAATTGAACTGAAAAGTATTCCGAGAGAGACAAGTCTTTTAATACTTGCTGGAATACATCTTCGGACAATGACTCGACTCTTCTGGCTACAGTAGGTGCACCAAGTGGTACACTTTTTATCCTTGCTTTTATGTCCTCTTTGTTTTTGAAATCCGCAAACAAGACGTCAGCTGTGGCACTCATTGCTTCTTTAATCATCTCACCATCCGTAAATGTTTTTTTGTGCTGAGCCTAAATATGGCTAATCCGGAGGGACGTTTCTGTAGCTGCATTGCTCTTTGCTGTAGGCGTGATGAAAAGCAACTGCTGTGCTTTTAGTCCTCTTTTCAGTTCATCAATTATTTTTGTTCTTAATGCGCTGTTGAGTGGATATGAGTCTTTGAATTGACCATGGGTGCTCGCATGATGGCGCTCCAGGTTGCCCCGTTTCGCCAAGGCTACCGCCTGTTGGCATATGAGGCATATAGTCTTCTCTTTCGCTGATGTGAAAAGAAATTCATGCTCCCATTCTGGGTGGAAATAATACGTTTTTGATTTCTTTGTCGCCGGACCCTCAGCCATATCGATGTTGGTTAAAGATTAGCAGAACTTGGTACAGTTTAAGTTACTCCTCAAGATGACCGTTAAAATAAGATATTTTTTAGCCCCACCCACGATTGCATGCAGCAATTCATAGACGTCAACATATTTAAAAAACAATTGGTGTTTGTAAAATGACCTGTGCGTGATTCAAATCAACAAGCCAGAGCTAGTTCTAAAAAGTTTGTTTAAACAACCAACCAACCAGAGAATGAACCTTTTTTTTTTTTTGGGAAAATATTATTTATTTATCTTTAAATGCTATGGATCGACAGTGAAGGCTTTGAAGATCGACCAGTCGATCGCGATCGACCTGTTGGTTACTCCTGCCCTAGATCTATAGTCTCTAGTAATTCTGCTCAAAGTGCACCAGATTGAAGGATTTTAAATGTTAAAAAAAGATTTGCGGGGGGTGGGGTGGACCCCCCTAAAGGATGTGACGTCCACCCTCCAATTAAAACATGTTCATACAATAATGAATACATTTGAAACCTTCTTTATGTATATAAAGGGGGGGGGGCACCAAATCATAATCTCGCCTCGGGCACCAAAATGTCTAGGTCCGGCCCTGATGCCGACAAATCATTCAATGTCATTTTAGACTGATTTATACTGACGGCCATGCAAAGCGATCAGTGTTAAAGGTGACATGTCATGCTTTTCCGGTTATTACCCGTCCCCTTGTGTGTTATGAAGGTTTTTCTGCATGTAAACGGTGTGCAGAGTCAAAACCCTCAAAGTACACCCTGTAGCGAGTAAAACTCTAAAACAGAAAATACCTCCCCAAAACGCCTCGTTGGTGAAACGTCATCATGACGTCATTGTCATTTGATTCTTCCGGGTATGGGTCCATTTATGGGTACCAAATCTATGAAGACTGCTGCAATAAGTACATTAATTAACTGTCTCGTCGATGTTTGTCTGAATGAATATGATACTATTAACAATCATAGTATTCCTATCAGCTGTCAATCACTGTTATGATTCACATATTAATTTATTATCGAATAAACTATATATGTATATATATGTTCCTCAAGATGCTTGCTCACCCTCCTTCAAATTTGAAAGACAAGTAATTATATCATGTATTAAAATTCAAAGGAACAGTTCAGCGCCCCACGTTTTACACACCGTCTTATTTGACTTTCTCAGGACTTAAAACAGTTTTTTGGGGGCAGACCCCCACAAAGAAAAATATATATACACACGTAAGGTCATCATCTTAACAGTTTTTTATGCTCATCGAGTCATCCGTGAGCAGAGCATCAAGTTGGCATGCCTATTACAGCTGAATGCGGCGATTACCATTTTGTTCAGCAAAACGCCTCTCAAACTTATTAAGATCAACAGCTTTAGTGCGTTTTGATTCAATGCTGAGTACAGCCAAACTTGACAGTCTCTTCTCTGTCATTGTAGACCGCAAATACCTCATTCCTTCCGTCTACTTGGATCCGAATGCTTCTCGTTTTGCGCAGTCCCCCGTTTCAAATGAAATCGCCACATATCATATTTCCAAGCTCGTGCCAGGGCCGGGGGAGGGGTTACAAGACTTGCGTCTTGCGCTGCATTCACTTGCACTCGGACATTAGAGATTTTCTCTCATAAATGTCCGATGAGCCACAACTTTGCCATGCCACCCCGGTAGATCCGCCCGGTAGATCCGCCCCTGCTGAATACACATACTTTACAGAGATGCTGTATGCGAAACCAATGTGAGTTTGGAAAATTGCACAGTATTTTTCTATTTTAGTATACCTCAACAATGGAATTATGATCAGTGGAAATGGCCATGACACCTCTCCTTTAATAAAGATACTTAAACTGCAATAAAGAGTCCCAGAAAACAGGTGATGATTTAACTAACACATTTTATGTTTCGGGACATTCATTTTTAGATGTCATTTTTATTATATCATGTATTCAATATATGACATAATACCCCTTCTAGCATGTCCGATCAGAAAATATTGTAAATATTGTAAATAAGTCAGTAAAGTTAATCAGTTGCCAAGTGTTGGAGTTTCTTTGTCTCTCAGAGTGTTTTACAACGGCTTTGTTCATTTAAAAGTGTTTAAAACATGTGTGTACATCGTTTTTAATCTAGTGGCAAACTTAATGTTGCACTTTTGATCATTTAAATGTGGTTTCACCAGTTTTTTCTGGGCAAGCTCTAATGGAAGGTTGTTAGGCGTGGGCACAGTGGATAGAGCCTTGGTTTTGGGATCAGGGGGTCAGGTTCAAACCCCACTGCAGTCAGCATGTCGTTGTGTCCCTGAGACACTTCACCCCAAATTGCTCCTGTGGGGATTGTCCACAGTATTGAGTATGTAAGTCGCTTTGGATAAAAGCGTCTAACAAGTAACATGTAATGTAATGTTATGGTGAGAAACCTAATTGCTGCGATGCACTTTTATAATTAAATAAATATTTTCATTTACATTTTAAATTCATGGTGTGTTGTATTCTTTGTTTATAAATGTAGATATTATGGAAAATCATGACATTTTGTGAGCTTAGGTCCCGTAGGACCACAACATTTCTGTTTTGGGTCTCATGCTGAAAGAGTTTGGGAACCCCTGGTCTATTACATTTACATAAAATGGAAATTTGTGTTTGGCACTTGCAAATAACACACATTTCACTCAAAATACACAAGATAATTGCCTCTCAGAGTCTAAAAGTGAATAAGTGGCAGTCATTAAAAAAGTGCTAAGTGGTTTGTTCTTCCACTGGCATGTAGGCCATTAAAATATCACGTCAGAGCATGAATGATACTCAGTAGTGTTAAAATAAACAAATCGCTTATTATAATTGAAAAATTATTCGTCAAAATCACCACCACATCTTCACTAGCCAAAGGTTGTGAAAGATCGATAGCCTAAGCAGGAGCAATTGCAGGGTCTAATTGTAAAAATATTTGGCCTTGTTGTTTCCCTCTTTGAAGTCTATAGGGCCTTCTCTGCTCTTGTCCTCAGGTGCTGCTCGGCCCTGATTTATGGTGACGTGTTCCAAGGGAAGCTACTCTAAATTACATGGCCCTTAAACCTGAGCAGAGAGAGGCACAATCGCCACTCCAGAGACAACTAATTGCTAGGAAAAATCTAACCTGCGCTAGATAAGAGGGTTCCGCTCTTCCCAGACCTGAGAGAAGGGGAAACGTGTCTAACAGATTTGGATAAATGTGCAATTTGTCATGAATGCCCCTGAGTTAATATTGGTGTAATGCCTATTTAGATGAATATCTCTTCATGGCTAATGATGTTAAAAAGAAGCACACATGGTACTGTGCGGAAAAATAAATGATTGTTTACTGATAGAGTTCTTTGTAATGACAGAAATTCAATGAGGTGACTACATTCGAAAACTCTCATGGAAAGTCTCAAGTACAAACAGGTAACTGGAGTACAGGAGGAATCGTGGAATCAAACCTCAGTCAAGGTGTTAAAAGTGTGATGTAAATTGCTATCCAAATAATGAGTATGTTTTGCGTATGTTTAAAAGTGACGTGAAGTGTTGAAACTCTTCTGTAGGCTACGATCCTGTAAGGGATGTGAGGGAGAGTCAGAGGAGGAGGAGGAGGTGACAGTGCCATTTGCCTCGAGGGCACCCATAAACCTGGAGAGGGAGAGAGAGTGCACCATTCCTCACAGGTGACTGTACCATGTGACTTCAAGAGCATTCAAAACGCAGGCCAACCTGTCTTGTCAAGGTACAAGTAATCACAAGGCAACGGAGGAGTCAGAGGAGGAGGATACCTGGGCTGTCGGCTCAGAAGCAAATACCGACAGCCCCACAAAACAAGTCAGGGAGCACCAAGGGAGAGTGTCAAGTCGTCTGCAAACACCTCGCTGCGATACAAGCAGGAAGATCTGTCCTGGTTGTTGACACAATGAGCTGCAGCAGTGTTGAAGGATCGGAGTTCTCTGAAGAAGAGCTGGAGCTTGGCGTGCTGGGTGAGGGGGAGGACGAAGGGAGTCCCAAGGAATCTTTCGAAGACAGCGAGAGTTCTGCCAGCCCTAGTGACCTGGAGGAAGGTCAGACCAAGAAGCGTAATCGACCGGTTCGCTCAAAAGCTCGAAGGATGGCCGCCAACGTCCGTGAGCGGAAACGCATCATGGACTACAACCAGGCGTTCAATGCCCTGCGGGTCACTCTGAACCACGACCTCAGCGGCAAGCGGCTGTCAAAGATCGCCACCCTGCAGAGGGCCATCAACCGCATCTCCGCTCTCTCAGTGTTCCTGAGCTCCAACCCCCCCAGCAAGCCCTGCACCCACCGGGAGTGCAACAGGTCGTCTGCAGGACCCGCTGCTATGGGAGCATCTCGGCATGAGCAGACCCGGGCCCCGGCTCCTCGTCTGGAGCCTCAGAGTTACGTCCCCTGGCACTCGTCCATCCCTCACCAGATGCCCCCTCAACAAGGGCCTCCCCTGCACCGGCTGCCCACGGAGCCTCATGTGTACATGGACAACACCGCGTCATCATGTCCCCCGTCACCACACTACCCTTGTTACCCCCCTGAGGGACAGCTTTATGCCTCATATGGACACTGCGGCAGCCCCCACGACCATCCGCCCAGCCCTATGCGATACCCACAGGTGGGCGAGGGTTTGGGGTACCAGCCGGGCATGTGGGCCTCCTGCACTCAGAAATACATGGACACTTTTGTGGAGCCCTCTCCAGCTCTGGGGCTTCCCTGGCAGGTGAGCTACATGCAGGAGCCGGAGCACATCCTCCCTCTGGGTTCTGAAATCCTATAACGGGCTTTATACAGAACCATGAGCCCTGAACACTGCTGATGACACAGCGGACTGACCAATGACCTCAGGGAGAAACGTTTTCTGTTCCTTCTCTTGCCTCAACTCAGTATTACAATGAAAATATTATGTTAGAGCAGAGTGATCATAATGTGAGTAACAGATTTATGAAAAGTGCAATGGCAATCGAGACTGCACAATGTTGTATGCATTGTTTTGATCTAGCATTTCAAAATGTAAAAGAATGTGTCACTGTAAATAATTCTCCTACAGAATTATGTTCGAGATGTTTGATTGTTAATTGTTGTTTGGTCTTCTGCAGAGGCTAAAGAACTTAAAATGATGCTAAATGTGTGATAATAAAGTCAAAGTGAGAATTACCTTAAAGAGCCACAAGTAGACAAACAAACACACATGGGACAGCTTGCATTCTGTGTGTGCTACACTGTTATGTAACTTACACCATGTTTTCTTTCAAGTAAGATGTCTACGATTTGAACCCATCATTCTTGTATTTATACTCTGTATGCGTTTCAAATGAATGGATGTTCGTAAAGTTGTTAAGAGTTTGTATATACTTTTCTAAGCTCCAAAATTAAATGTTTTAATTATATGACTCCTGTTCTGTCTCTTTTTATAGCACACTGTTTGCTAGTAATTGGATTTACAACAACACTTATACAACATTTTCCTTACAACAAATATATGTGTGTGTGTGTGTGTGTGTGTGTGTGTGTGTGTGTGTGTGTGTGT
>CALSBZ010045371.1:546500-569260 GCA_943591055.1 Gobionotothen gibberifrons | reverse complement strand
TTACTGTTCAAAAGCAGTTTGGAATCAAGAAGTGCATGCTGCAGCGTAATAAAATCTGATTTTAAATTGGAGACGGCCATATCCAGAGAAGGAGCACATGAATATACAATAGTGTCATCAGCATACATACAAATATAATACAAATATTGTTTACATATAATAAAAAGAGCAAAGGCCCCAAAATAGAGCCCTGTGGAACTCCCTTCTCCAAGGTGACAGGGTCAGAGACAGTGCTACCCAACCTGACGCATTGAGTACGGTCGGTTAGATAACTCTGAAACCAGCAAATGGCATTATGACCGAAACGAGACATCAACATAACATTAGACATAATGTGGTGATCTACAGTGTCAAATGCTTTGGCTCGGTCAATAAACAATGCAACACAAACTGATTTGTTATCCAAATAATGAATGAATTTGAAAATAAAAACATTGTACAAATATATACGGTGCAAATAACAGTCCATCGCAGCGTGGTAGACAAGTGTCTGGTGTCTTCATTGCTGTTTTGCATTTCCCCATGGTAGCTTTTGTTCCTCTCTGCTCCCGCTTCTTTTCATGTGTTCATCTTCTCCACAGAAAACGTCCTCAGCAACATCAGCACAGTACTGCAGACAACACTGAGCATAGTTACTTCAGGTTAGCTGTGGAGTCAAGCAGTGCTGTCAATCCCAGCACATGATTGAACAGCTGCATCCTCATTGTATTTTTTGTGTGGACTGACTAAGTTGCTTATAATGTAAATAATGATAATACATCATAAAAAGTACTTACTGTTTCAATCAGCGGTATATAGTACATGCTATCAATCAACAACACATGAAGAGTAAAGCATGTATTCACTGTTAAAGGGAAATAAATAGTTACTTAACTTGTTAGAAGAAATCTCGTTCTGGGCCAGTTGAAGAGTCAGACCTCACCCCCCCAACACTTTGTTTGTTCTTCAAACTAAAGCAAATGACTCTGAGCCTATCAGGTGAAATCTGAGAGCCTTCGTTATTGCTGCCGGATTTGGCAACCCCCCTGGAACGTTGGTCTGGATGGTCGTAATCTCACTAAAATCCCACTGGTGTTAGTTATTATCCTTCAGTTGAACTAATCCTGTAGCAGTAACACAAAATGACTTTATTTCATCAAAGAAAGAAATCAAAGTCCGAGCAGACCCCCGGATCATACTGTTGAACAACAGTTATATTAGCCTTTTTACAGCTAAAGCATCCTTGTTTCTCATTGGTTGACCTTGGTGAAGGACAATGTTTCCCCTCCACCATTTTTTATGTTGTCATATTTTTTTACTTTTCACCGTACTCCATGATTTCCTTGCGTTTCCTACACGTGCCCCTGGTCACGTTGTCACTATGGTCATGGTATCACTACCTTGACCTCATTAGTTTTCTGCCACGTGAGAGGGGAGTTCTACTGTTGTCCACTTTTCTATCGTAACCTCGTACCATTAACTTCAGAGAATGAGAAGGACAGTTTTACCTAAATCCACTAAAGTGGCCTTCCGTTCAACCTCGACACTCTTAGTTCCACAGTTTGTTAGGACTTGTTTTGTTTTGTTTAAACCTACAGTAGTTAGCAAACAATCTTCTCTTAACATTGGACACCACAATGATCACACTCTGATTACTTACTACTACATTGTATAACAGTACACTTCATGTATATCCTACTACAACAAGCTCCATTTCAGCAGTTCTCCGACAAAAGTTGGAAGGAAGAGAACCGATGCTGACTCGAGGATATGTTCCAATAACATCCAATCATCGGCTTGCACAGCAAACAATATCAATCAGTTTGCATTGTGTTTGGGCTGGATGCACCACAATCAGTCCTTTAATGGCCTGCAACGTTCCAATAATGATTCATTGGACTGTGTATCATCTCAGTGTTTCTAACGCAAGGCTGGAATCAGAATACTGATTACAAACACCTCATTAACCCCACACACTCCGGCCGTGGCCCCATCAGGTGTATCATCTGGTGTTCAGAAAGAAAACCTGCAGTCAAAAACTGCTCATTGTGAGGACAAATAAACACCACAGCCACTCAAGTGTAAATTGAGTAGCCTGCAAGAAGGATTTCAATTATTCACAGTGACATTTTGTGTCAAATATCCGATGAGTCACTATATTTTCTTAATTTCTCACACAAAAACAGTTACAAATGTAATATCTGTAAAAAGCAGATCCCAAACCAGGTGGCTCTGTCTGGTATTGACAGTATGAACTGTGATAATACATGATGAATAGAAAGGGAGCATTGTTTTAAATGTTGCCATACATAATCGAAGAATATGAAATTCATCTGTTATTATTTAAACAAGGTTAAAGCATTGAAACATAAAACAACATTTCCAGTTAAACAATTTAAATATTAGAAAAACAAGATCCCCAAACATAAAAGTATTCTGCTATCATGTTTTGTGCACCTATTGTTGGTACACTACTGCCTGATATGCTTAATGAAAGGCAAGCTTTCCTATCAACTCTCTGAGCAAAGGCCAAATTATTGTTACTAAATATCTTGTTTTCTTTTCTTTTGTTTTATTAAGGTTACATTGTTCTGTTGTCTCACACTTTAGTAAAACAAATATTATTGATATTTACTGTAATGATGTGATAATAACATTAGGTCACTGATTACATTTTTGAACAGGTGATTAGTCGGAATACATTTTGAAGGTAACCCTGCCAACCCTGGCTGACATTAAAGCAATTTAAAGAGGTCAAAGAACGCTAGCTCTATAGACTGTTTAATGGCCATGTCAGAACATGTTCATTTATTTACCAATAACAAGTGCACACACACTCACACACACATGCACACACACCAATGTTTAATTGAATGCAGCATGAACATCTGTGCGTTGAAGAAGATGAAAGGTTGGAGAAGCCGCAGTAGCTGAAGTGATACAGATGCACAGTTGGAGTCCTGGAGATGAATAAGGAGCAGCCTCTTCATGTATAAGTCAGACTGTGTGACACGTAAACATTGGAGGCTGTTTCTGCAGCAGAGGCACACTGTGGAGGATAGTGATGCAAGGATGAACGAGCAAAGGTCTCACAGAGAGAGATATAACATCATGCTTCAAAACATGTCCTTCAGCTCTCCTCCCGAGAGGTCAGGGTGTGGCTCTGAAAGCCAAACAGGTCTCACTGTCATCACTACAAAAAGAAAGGCTGTTTGAAGTCTCTGGGGGAGAAAAGGTGTCATACAGACTGTCTGAAGTGAATATTGTGTAAGTCAACTTTTACTTTACTGCTTCTCAAAGTATATACTGTAGAGTGGCGCAGTGATGATGAATTATTGCAGGCCGACCCAGAAGTTAGAACACCACTCTGTGATTGTGAAAGCGTTAAGGCAATCGCCAGAGGTCCAAAAGCTATCGTTAGGCTATAAATAAACGACATCACGGTTGCATGTCTGCGTATCATCACCGCTAAGCGAAAGGTAGCTAATGGTTAATGTGCTGACATATACTAGTCTCATTTAGACACTTGTTAGCAACCGCTGTTTTTATAAAACATAGAAGCTTTGGACATTCAACAGTGGGCTATTTAATGACTCTTTTTGTCACATAGAACCAAACCTGGACATTTCTTCAGCTTGTGTTAACCACAGACCTTATTTCAGGCGTCTAACCACAGAAACCCTCAGAAAACCATTGACTTGAGACAAGGGAACCAGAAGTTGAAAACTGATATGTCATTTCTGGGTTTTATGACTAATTCCTGCATCACTTTCTTCATAGCATTTCTATGATTGAGGGATTGAAATGCTCTCAACATGGCGACGCTGGCTAAACTAGCGACTATCAGCTAACGGTGTTAACAGAGGGAACAACAGTTTAAACAACGGCAACAATGCTGACAAATCTATCCTGAGGAGGAACCAGAGGGTGGGCTTTGCACTCTATGAGCGCATATAGCAGCAGCGGCCATCAGCTCACAAAGCACAGAGAAGCGACCAACGGCTCAATGGGTCACTACAGTATGTCGCCCTTCGGATTCATGTCTTGTGGCCAAACTCGTAAAACTTTTGTCATGGACCCTGTGTGCTCTTTTTTGTGTATGTGCGTGTATGCTTGTGTGTGTGGATACATGTCCGCCCGTTGTTGCAGCTATTGCAAATAAACAAAAGTAGTCAGATGAACAAAGGCAGTACAAACAAATCTTATATATTTGACTCACAAGTGGAATAACTGTTGGACGAATATTGGATTGATGATTTAAATCACAGTTGAAGACATCCAGAAGAGTCCTTAATCCATGCAACATTTACATGCTGCAAACTTTGTATTATGGTTAAGGGTTTCATAGTTAGAAAATACTACCTTAAATAGTTATAGCGACTGACTGTCACACATTGGGTGTTGTTCTTTTTCTTGTTATTATTGTATGTACCTACTGGGTATCAATATCAAACTGAGCTAAACAGATTCACACAGAACATGACTTCCATAAGAGACATGTTAACAGGATTTTATGTTGCTGTTGCCTCTCCATCTGATAGACAAAGGGGATGGAAGTTTACATTTGTGGTTGCTTACAGATGATTGTTGCCTTCTCTATAGCGTTAACTGCCTGACCTTTATCTGAGCCACTTACAGTGATCTTGCTCATAGTCAATCTCTTTATTGTTCGTTGACCTTGAGCAAGCACATTGTAAGAGCTGGTTTATCAAAGGCCATTTTTGGCAGAGCCAGACACATGAGGACAAAAAGGACTCTTATTTAACCTAAAACTCGCAGGTTAAATCTCCATAATAAACCCTCCAAGGTGGTGATTTGTCTGGCGAAAAATGTTTTATGTTCGTCCAAATGTCCACTACACTTAATCGAATCCCCACGCTTCCTTTTCTGATGTGGAGGAATGTTAATCTATCAGAGGCTAAACATGCTCCAGTGATACCAGCCATAAGAATAAGTCAAACCAGAAATGTAGCAATGTTCATGAGGGTCTTTTGAGGCAGGTTACACAGCTCTGGCTAATTTCCCCCAACGTTGCCTACCTCTGCTTTAATACACCAGCATACTTTTAGCATGCTAGCAGTGTTGACTCTAGGTATGATTATGTCTGTCATTCGGTCAGTAAGTCGGTCAGTCCACCACTTTTCTTTATTCCAAAATTAGTTTTGGATTGGAATGTACTTTGGTACACACATGCATGCCCCTGTGAGGATGAAACCTATACTTACTCAGGTGATTCTATAGTGCCTCCATGCTGCTAGTAAATGAGTCCGATAGAAGAGCAATGGCTGTTCCTTTATCAATGACTCATTCTAAGTCAGCGGTGTCAAACTCAAGGCCCGGGAGCCAAATCCGGCCCGCAACTTCATTTTATGTGGCCCGCAAGAACTTGCAAAGAATATAATACGTTTATTATACGGTTACATGCTACTTTACAGAATATCTATATATGTTCATTTCAATTAATTTCTTATTTTATAGTTATTTATCTTTTTTTTATTTTATCTTTGATTTATCCTTAATTATATTAATCTGTGTGAATCTGTGCTGTCCTGTTTTTCAATCTTACCCTGTTGCTGTTAAACTACTGAATTTCCCCACGGGGATTAATAAAGGTCCATTTTATCTTATCTTACAGAAGCATGTTGCCCATAAACTACATGTCCCACAATGCATCTCATTTTGTGACATGCTTACTGAAGAGACTTGCAATTATTTGCCCTAGACTTCTGCTGTCAGACGTAGTTAATTATGAAGTTATTACCCTATCCGATACAAATCCAATGCAGAGGCAATAATATAATACATTATTTCGTATATATATTATGTATTTATATATGTATAATTATATAGTTAAAACCGGCTCTTTGAGTGCAACCATAATGCTAATGTGGCCCACGATGAAATTGAGTTTGACACCCCTGTTCTAAGTGAAAGAAAAGGAGAGCTCTTGGCAGAAAGAATAACACCATGAAGAGATAACTGAAGGTAACCACCTGCATGAAGAAGTTGCCTATGCAAGAAAAGAAACATATTCAAAAGCCTGCTTTCTGACACTTTCTGTCTGCGGCAGGGATGTTTTTTCAAAAGACTTTGCAAGGTTTTCAAATGCAAAGCTGTGGAAATCCTGACAGTGAAGGTCAAAAGCAGAACAGAAAGCAGCAGCTGTACTGGGTTAGAGAGGAATATTGCTAACAGTGAATGGGAATACAACTAGAGTCAGGACTGTAGAGGACAAGTATTGATGGAGAGTGACAGATTTTCAGGTCAGCAAAGATGCATGTTTGTTTTGAAAAAAAGCAGTATGAATCATTTAAGGGGAGATTCCCTAATCCAGTAACTGGATGGCCTACCTGCCTGTCAGGCTTCCATCTGTGCACAAACTTATCTCGTGCCCTCATTGGTCATGTGCACGTTCGTGTGTGTTGGAGGAGGCTCTGTAAGGAAGTGGCAGATTTTTTCTGCTGTGTATTTTCAAATTCTAGCGCACTCGAGCTGGTTTCTCCATTCTTACCTACCCCACCTTTAAAGATCATTTGAATGAGCCATTGTTCAGACATATTCACAAGTTGAATCATCTCACATTTATGTTCACAGCTCAGACTGTATCACCACAGATGGCAAAACTGGCCGTTCCCAGAAACTCAAAGTAATAATAAAATGGCTCAGACTTTTACATACACTGTTTTAGCTATAAAATGTAATGCAAAAATAATTCTTATGTAACATATAATGTGCCATGCCAGGAAGGAGTATAAGAAGTGACACAATCCAAACAGAAAAGAGGTTAATTTAAAAAAAGGAAAAAGTTGAAGAATAAAAAATGTGATCAGAATCAGAATCGGTTTTATTACCAAGGTTTACACATGGAATCTGCTTTGGTATATGTGCTGCATACAAAGACACGTAAAGAAGAAAAACTAAATACAATTAAATGTTTACTGTTCTAACAGCCATTTAAAAACAAAAGGTTTTAAGACTATTCTAATAAATTGAAATTAAAGACAATATTTATTATATTAAATATGAAAAATACTCTATACTTTATTCAAAGTGGAAAGCTGTGCTGATTTAAAAGAGGTAGTTTGGAGAAGTAATGTGCAACATGTGCAGGATTTACAATTTTAAATACATACATAAACTATAAACTGATATAATAGTAAATCACTGCATGTGTCCACAATTTACATTTTCAAGAAAAAACTCTTAACTATTCATCCTGTGTTCAGTTTGTGTCTCAGGTTGAAGAAGTTGAACCAGGGACTTCATGATCCTATGCCGTTCCTCTTCTCTCTAATGACAAAAAGGACGAATGACAATCCTGTGGAGAGGAGAAGGAATAAAGGATGAGAGACTGACTGAGGCATTGTGCTGCATGGAGACAGCAGCAAGTGTTTCTGTCTTGTCTGAGCTGATCAATGTCTGTGAGGCAGCAGAAAGGCAGAGGCGGGAGAGATGAGCTGTGCTGTCTGGACTGCTGACTGACAGCTCCAGCACCTCGTATCCACAATTGTCTGAGTGCAAACTGACCTAAAGGGATGGAAAAGGTTAAAGTAACTGCATTGTTGTGGACAGATGGCTCCGTCCTCTGAAAAAGCCTGTGGGTGGTGAACAGAGGGATGGATGAGGATGGAGGAAGCTCCCTTTTGTGTGACTTACACAAGGCATACACTACAGCTGAGGCCAATGCTGATTGGAATAATCACAGGAGTGTTAAGCTCTTTATAAACTGGATGTGAAACAAACCTACAGAAAGGCCCGTGTGACAACTGTGTCAAAACTCACGGACAAAACCCAGACGCTCAACAAAGGCAAGTGCAAAACATCTCTTTACTTACAAAAATAGAGCAAAGATACAAAAATCCTGTCAGGCCAACAAAGTGTTAAACCACGGGTTGAACACAGGCACCAGCACGCTTAGGTACACAACTGCTGAAGAGCTAAGGCACATGGCACAAAGACAATCTGGAAACTGGGCCAACTTTTCCCCATTGACTTACATTGGAAAAGAGACGTCTGTAAAAAATACCACGCCTAGACTAAAGGTTAATCAGTAAGCTCAGCGATCTAAGGTCACCAGCGCCCTCTGTGACTGGATCCTGAACTCAACCCCATCACCATCAACGGGACTACGGTGAAGAGAGACAGCAGATTAGGCTTCCTCGGGATTCACACCAACACGAAGACTGCTCCTCTGGAGGCTGCAGAGGTTCAACATGGACTCCAGGATACTCTGCCTCTTCTACAAGTGCACCATGGAGAGTATCCTGACCGTATGCATGGGACCCCGGTATGGCAGTTGCATCACCCTCGACCATTAAGGTCTACTAGACTCAAGGACAGTTGTATCCAACAGGCCATAATAAATACAACTATGTGTTAAGACCATAATGTTCCATATCTCAATCACTACTGACCTACTGTGCTGTGAATGGATCAGGCCCTTACATCCAGGACATACATCCTACATTCCAGCATGTGCACTTTGACCGGCCAATCGGATCGCTACTCCCTCACTGGGAGTAAGACCCAGGTGCCCCTCAGTAAAGACACCCCTGTTTCCTGTCCCCAGACTGGAAGCCCACCTGCTTCCACTTCACCTTTGGACATCTGTATGTAGAGCTTAGAGATGTTTGTCTTAGTTGAAGCCATTGCAATAGTACTAACAATGGTTTGGCTTATTTAAAGCTAATGTGCTTGCAGGATTCAAGCTTTTCTTCAGATTGTTTCTTCATGGTTGAATCCACTTACCTTAGCCAAATGTCATGTCATGTAACAGTTATACAGTATAATTACGCCTGCACATCTGTTCACATTTGCATTTATACATTCCCATATTACACTATATGTATTTTATACTTTGTACTTTATTTTGTCATTATTTCATAACTAATATTATAAATGATGTCTATATTTGACTTATTCCTGTATTTTAGTATTGCCCCTTAATGTTCCTGTGCTATTTTATTTCTTCTTGCACTATTGTATTCATTGTTATGTCTGAGTACTGCATACTGTATGTTGAATTGTTGGAGGATCCTTGGTTTTCTGCTGTTTGGACAATACACCTTTCTATCTTGAATCTATACAGACATTCAAAGACAGTGGAACTAGAAGATATCCTGAAAGATACACAGGATGATGTTATTTTAACAGCTATTGCATTAGGTTGTTCATTTTAATATTCACTTCTTGTTTTTATCGAAAGTACAAGTGAATTAAGTGTTTCTCTCTTGTCATTCTCAGGTTCCTAAAATATTGAAGCCAATTACGTTTTAAATGTAAGGGTTCTACACTAGATTGAGATTGTAGATGCTTATTTTATTCATTGTGCCCTTCATTCTACACAAGTAGAGGTGATAGAAGAACTAGCAATACCATGATCTGAAAATACCCTATCACAAATAAAAGTTCTGAATGCAAAATAATACTTTTGTAAACGAACATAAATATAATCATCTAAATATACTACAGTATCAAAAGTAAAAGTAGTCTATATGCAGAATGACTCTTTTCACAATATTATATTTTCATATAATATCATATTATCCTATATTTTAATCAATATCAGGGCATTACATGTTGTATTTGTCAATGTGAAGCGAATTTGAGATACTTTTAAAAATACTGGTTTGTATTTTGCGTAAAGGGGTATATGTAGGCGGCCTACAGTATGTGAATGCTGTAATTATCCATGACGCAGCGCTTTGTTATGGCCGTTGCTCCCTCTTGTTGATTGCAGGCGCGCGCAGATGTGGCGCTGTTCATGGTGCTGAAACGCTGGGACGTCGGTGGACTGATGCATTATTCATGACTCATGGCGAATTCCGAACATTCAGTATTTGGACCGATGTGCAGAGCTGAATCCAGTGAACAACTCTATATGAGGACAATACATCGGTCAATGAGACACATGGTTGGAGAGCTCTGGATCTCCAACATATCTGCTGCAGGATAAAAACTTGTGCTTCCCTTACCAAAAACGCACAAAACCAAACGTCCTTCAAATGGCTAATGGCTGATGTATTGCTGTTGTTATACCCCGAGACAAATGTGGTGTCAGTGAGATGCAGTTTGCATGCTGCTCGGGTATTTCTGAAGTGCAAAATTGGGGGGTTGCATGGCGACACGATGCATATAAAGCCGTGTGTCGTTAGGTAGTATAGTGAAGCCGCTGTTTATTATGTGCTTGCTGGACACGACTCTTCCGTTTGCTCAGCAGAGGAGCTGTGACGCGTTGAGATCACCAATGCAAATGAGACTGACTTCCCATCCTGCCCCTCTCTCACCACACACACATTCTGCCTGCTTTATATCGCCGTGCCAGCCTTCCAGAGCAGTAGTGGCTGGCAGAGAGAGAGAGAGAGAGAGAGAGAGAGAGAGAGAGAGAGAGAGAGAGAGAGCTTATATAACACCAGCTCTGGGAAATGCTCGAGAGACCTTCACTGGACACTACGCGGGGAAAACAGCCATCGTAACGGCATAAACTGATCCGCGATCGACGCAAAAATGATGCCAAACCTCCCGCAGCACGGCTGAAGGTAAGCTGCATGTTTAAACAGCTTCTACTGTATATGGTGGAAACACAGTGAGGGTTTTTTAAGATGGAAGACCTCGGATTTGTAAATAGGTGATTCGTTTTACTCTCGCAGCTTATTGATTTCTCTTTCAGCACCGCATCCTAACAGGATCGTTTAGCGTAACAAAACCTGGAGTTTAGCATAATTTGGGCACTCGGGCTTGATCAGAGAGTCATAATGCAAACTGTTGCTTCTATCCTCGGGAGCACTACCGCACCCCTACTTTTTTGGTGGTGGACGGTGGTGGGGGGGGTATAGTTGGGGACTGAAGACGAGAGGCCTGAGAGGAGAAGTGGAGCTGAAGGGCATGACGCTGTGTGACGGACACCGACTCACCGGGGTGATAGATGGATATCACCATTGAGAAGAATAGATTGTGTCACATGGGAACCTGGGGGGGGGGGGGGGGGGGGGGGGGCTAACTTCCAGGGGAACCCGGGGGGGGGGGGGGGGGGGGGGGGGCCCCCCTCCCCCCCCCCCCATCTCTTCAGGCTTCATGAAACACTGCCAACACATCTCTCTGTGCATGTTTTTCTTTAATCACTTATTAATCTTTCCACAGATTGTCTGCATAATCCTCATTTCATAAGCGCCCGTAATGCGCTCTCCTGACAGTGTTTGATCACATTATGTCATTTGACTGGGATAACTGAGATTTAAGAATACATATGATCTGACTGCTGGAGCTGAATGAAATCCCTGTATTGAAAAGAGGATTCAGTTTGAAGCAGTATTAGTAAATTGGTCTCACCCTTTTTTAAAGAGGAATGTGAAATGCAAGCCAACATTCAGAACACAGGCAAAACAGGATTTACAGGAATTGTAGAACATAACTTAAGCAGTCTAAATGAAAGAAATGGAAGGGATGAAGCGATAAAGCAGCGGACAGCGTGGGTATGGTGCAAGCTGCTGCAAGATAGAAACACAATATGTTCAACTCAACTGTGAATTTAATCCGCAATGCATTTTCTTTTTGTGTGCCTCAGCTTCTCCCCGAGGAGCATCCTGGAGTCGGTGAACACGGCCTTGGATATTAAATCCCTCTCTGTTGTGACACATCCATTGTTCCGCTGCTGCTGTTTGGACAATGAAGAGCCAACACACCATTACTTTACCAGATGCTGCAGGCCTTTCCAAGATTATGAAGTAGATCTCCTCACTCCTAATCCATGACATGGCCTTCCACTGAGGTGAGAGCAGGATGTTGGCGCCCCCCTGCAGACTGTACTGCCTGTTGAAGCGTGCTCAGATGCTGCTGCTCGGCCTTGGCATCGCCTACCTGATGGCGGGCAGCATCCTGCTCCTGCAGCGCTCCAGCATCAGAGTCACACAGCCCAACCTGGCCAGCCTGCCGCCTCTGCTGTCCCTCGCTGCCCCCCCCACCGCCCTCAGGACCCCTGGCCTGGGCGTGAGGACGCGCTCCAGATGGGCCTCCGTTCAGCCCCAGTCTGGAGGGGGGGCCAAGGCCAGCAGACACTGGCCTGCGTCCCAGCGCCTGGGGGTCCAACACTTGCATCGGCGCTGGTTCCACAGTCTGCTGCCAGAGAGCCCGGAGCAGAGAGCCCCTCTGCACAGCAGACATAAAGGTACACATTCATTCATATATTCAAAAAACGATGCATATTTTGATGTTAATGTCCTTTTCATGTTTATTAAATGCTTATTTCAAGTAGGCCAGACAGTAAAAGCTGTGACGTCCATCTTAATCTTGAGATGGCGCCTCTGCTTTTGGAGGGTAAACATGTTTTGACCACAGGAAAATCCTAAATCCTAAGAGTCAGTGAAAGCCAGGGAGACTTGGCAGAACTCAGGGTGGTATGCACACATATATTATAAGGTTTCTGTTTTGTAATGACTTTTAATCAAACCTCCAGTGTTGCAAGACATCTGTTCCAATGTTGCAGCATCTTCATTTTTGTTTCCAATCAATGCCTTCAAAATATTTTCCATCACAATACTGACCTTTTAGATGTTTCTCTTTCAACAAACTTAACAGTTCATATAGAGAGATAGACAGTGTCAACACATTGAGTTGAGAGAACATTTTTAAAGTGATAGTCCACTGAATACTACTTTTAACCTGTTAAGCCCCAAGGACCCCCTTGGCGGGTACTTTTCTTTCTTTTTTTCACGACACTGTGTCTCAGGTGATCTTAATATTTAAGAACCTATTAATGTGTTATACCAGATTAACGGGAATAATCTCAGCTAACTGACGATACAAACCATTTTTACCAAAACAAAACACAAGTCTCATAAGAAGCATCTAAATGACCCCTGAGCGAAAAATGCTAACGCACTTTGGCACAGAACTCAAGATAAAAGATACCCTTATTACTTATCATAACTGCACAAACAAGATATCCGATTAAAACTGAGGTTCCACAGATTATTTAGGTATATAGTATCATCACTGAGTGATCCGAACTCGCGACAGGGGAAGCAAACACAGACATCACAACACGTACCTTTACGGAGCTTTTACGGGAGATCGTCTCACCGTAGCTGTCAATCTGATCAAAAGACTTGTTCAATGGCATTAAAATGAGAAAAACGCGGCTGAATAGGTTAATCCATAGGTTGATAATGTTTCTGTGGATTTGAAACAATTATTTATAATCCATAATTCCATTTTTATGTAAAAATCGGAGAGTAAAAGTTAGCTGCTAATGGTAGCCACCAGAGTTATCGCAGCTTCCGGTTTTGGCTATGCGTCAGTCTCACACACACACATTACCAAATAAGGAGTATGTGGGAGTTCCCCTCGATTCCATTGGCTCTGACGGTTAGAAAGAGATGTCAATCAGCAAAATCGAGCAAGGGGGACCAGAGATATGGAAAATCCACCCATATGACCCCAGAAGTGAGTTTCTTTTGCTAAATCTCTCTAAAAAGGTCAAATTTCACTTGTTTTGCATCAATCTTGATACAGGGTACTTATTATATGTTGTACTTTGGATTCCTAAAGCTTTTAGTCTATCATCCCATCATTCAAGGGTGGTTTTCACTATAGGTAATTTCTTTTCTTTGGACGGACACAATCATTTAAAAAAATGTCCTGTGTTCAATCTGAATTTACTTTAAAATAAGACATCTATATTGATTCTGACACTTCTACATCCAACTCACAGGTGTAACCTTGCTTTGAGAAAAAAGATTATTAATTTAACCCTTTTAGAAGGGAAGATATGGTCATTTGTTCTGGGAATGTCATTTTCGAGCCTGAGACCTGAAAAACAGGCTCTGGCTTAACAAGATGACCACTTGCGTGCTTTAACCATCAGTTGATTTGGTGGTCATCTAAATCTCAGGGACGTCTGATATCTGCTGATATGTAACCTGACAGACAGACAGGGTTTGTGTTTTGCTCCCCCTACAACATCTAATGTGATTTGCCAATCTCAACTGATCTTGTATATCTGTAGCCAAGGTTGTGTACCTCTATTAGCGTTAAACACAAGCAGACATTGCAACATTAGTGAAAAAGCCTTAACAAGGACATATTTAGCTTATTTTCATATCAGTATGTAGTGTCTCTACTGTGACATGTCTCCAGGCTCTAATGTTCAAAAAGCTCTTTATTTTTCTCACACTGCCTGTGCTGCAGCACCTCTTTTCACCCTCTGTCTGAAACCAGAGCCCAGTCTGCTCTGATTGGTTAGCTGATCGACTCTGTTGTGATTGGTCAACCTCTTAGAGATGTCCCGCCCCTTAGCCAATCACGTACAATGTGTTGGAGCGCTAGCAAATAACACGACCCTGCTTTCTGAAATACTGCGGGGGAAAGTAGGATATGTGAGAATAAAGATATGTTCCTGATGAAGATGTGTTTACTGAGACGCTGGTTTTCCTGGTGAATAATATATGAAGAAGCAAATAGGCAAGTCTATCTTCTATTTTGTGATTTACTTTTTGAGCTCAGGTGGCCTGGAGCTCTCTCACAACAGCATCATTGACATTTATGAAGAGATAACCCTGATCTCAGAACAGTTAGAAGAGGGTCATTATACATTTATGTGACATTTTGCTTGTTGGTGCTTCAGATCATGTTGATGAGGGGTGTTGGTGAAATCATTTCCAAGGCCCATAACTTTGACCCAGTTGATCAGTTCATAGTGTCCTGACTGAGCACACGCACCTGTAACCTTGGCTGCTGTGCTCTCAGTGTTCTGTCTCCCTGTTCCTGCCTGTTGGCGTCAGCTGATAGAGGTGTTATGATTCTATCTTATTATGCACAATGTTGATTATTCTCTCTGAACTAGCTAAATACATGGGTCTGGGGTAGAGTTTTCAGAATGTATTGTGGCATCTCAACCGCGTGGTCAACTCGTGGCCCGTGACATGTCTTGTGAATTCTCCGGCCGAAGCTCCAAATAGACCGTCAGTGTTTGCCATCAAAGCTCCAGCTCTCCTCGTGTCTCTGTTACCTCATTCACACCAACGGTGTTTCAGGGCCGGCCCGGAGCTAGAGCTTGAAAAGCACCGGGTTTTCCTCTTCACACCGCAGCTGAGCAGTCTCTTAGCTCCGGAATCCGGTTCATTTCGAGCACCAAAAAATTGTTCCGGCCAGAGCAAAAGCACCACATACGTCATGCTTACGTCGAGGCGGGGGCAGAGACAGGATCAACTCCTGAACAACAACAGAAAGTCCGCGTTTTATCCAGTTTGTACAACGATGGAGAAACTTAACAAGAGTTTCAGAGTTTCAGTGTTTCTGCCATAGACTGTATATATAAAGGTTTCTGCTCATGGTGAAGCAACGTGTCTGCGTGTTAAGGTGGAACCTGAGCATTCACGTTGATCACCTCTCATTATAACTAATTATAAATCTATAAAACTATAAATATTAAACTTTACTTCACGTGTTCATTTGAGAACAGCTGTTACATACTTGGGTGAAGGTTACAGTTCATTTAAATGAAAGATACAACGTTACTCCACACTCATGGTTTAGTCCACCTTAAGAAATAAGACCGGCCTCGGAAGCAGTTGTGTTTTAAAAAAAACTTTATTGACACGAGTACACTTGTTTATAAGAATATAGTCTAAACCACGGAAATGACTCTGCAAAAGCTGCAGGTAGAGCCATAACAAATGAATGCAACTGATTTCATCCGGGCGGTTTGGCTTTATGAAGCAGGCACGCAAATGGTAACGTCATGACGCAAACGATGACGCAATGACGCATTACCAGTGGACTCTGGGCTGTGTGAAAAGAGCTAGAGCTGCGTTGGTGTGAATGAGGTATCTGAGTCCTGACTCCAATTGCTACAGAAGTTTCCCCCACAAGGGGTATTGCTCACGAAGGAAAAACAGGCAAGCACGTATTTCTTTTTGATAATACCTTAGTATTTCTCATTAGTAATCTTGAATAAAACCTTGATATTAGTCATTTCTTGCACTCACTAACCCCTAACCATTGTTCTTCCAGCTTCTTTAAAAGCCTCACAAGAGCTCTTAGTCCTTCTTTTGAACAGACAATACAAGGCCCCTCAGTCACCAAGAAGGCTATATACAGAGGTTGGAAAAGTACTCAGTGACTTTGTATACTGCAGGGTAACTTGTGAATTTACTCCAGGTGGAACTAAAGTCTGATTTAAGTGTTGATTATATTTCACATCATTAATCCAGATCTGTAAAGTAACTAAAGGTACTAAATAAATGTAGTGGAGTAAAAGTATAAGATTTACCTCTGAATTGTAGTGGAGTAGAAGTACAAAGTATAGCAAACAATTGAAATACTCGAGTACAGTACCGCAAAAGTGTACTTAAATACAGTACCTGAGTAAATGTATGTGTTACTTTACACCACTGGCTATATACAGTATACATACAATGATGGAGGCAGGAATGAGATCCGTTTCAGTTACAGCCATCCGGTAAAGGTTCCTTTTAAAAAGTATTTCACATGAATCGTAAATAAATTACTCAGCTCTGCTCTGCCACATGCACTGGAAAAGTAACAGGTTGAAGGGTTCAGAGGAATTTCAGAGGCCCCCTATGGTGATATGATTCATATCCGTGGATTTTCACGATTTTCAGTCGGTGTTGTAACCAATCATTTTCAACTACTCTGATATAAATATATAAACAGCTTTAAAAAAAAACGTTACAGTAGCTTGCCATTGACATGAATTCATTCCCACGTCATATCTCATTTGTTTATAACATGTGTCGACGCATACTGCATGTCAGTACTAATATAACTGTGTTCCAATTTACCATGCAAGGCTCAACTCAGTGCTACCAGAGGACTAAAAGAATAAAGAATAGTGAGAATATCAGTGAATATCCTCATAGTCTTTGCAACCCTGCAGACATAATGCCTTAAGGTCTATGGTTTAGTATTCAATCTTTATGTTTTCACTGTTTTATTCAAATCAATCTTTATTCAATGTAGTTTTACCGTCAGCTTTCAAACTGTATTTTGCCGTTACAACACACAGCCAGATGGAAAGGTGTGCCAATGCATTGTAATATATTCATAGATCCATGGGCTTACCAATTCCTTTTCAAACATTTTATATATACATGAGACGCGGGCCAGTCTTTGTGTCTGCTGCTGGAAACGTTGTGCCTCGCAGGGATTAGTCACAAATTCCTTGATATGTAAAGTACATATTACATGAGATGTGAGAGGGATCAGAACGGAGAAATATTACAGGGGTTGCTCAGTAAAAGCCGCACTTTTTTATTTTGTTATGCTCGTTTTTTTCTCTGCAGAGTTTTAGGTTGTCGGGAAGTGCAGGTGATTGGATTTTAGATACAGGCGTAGTTTCCACGGGGAATTCCCCTCCACATTTCCCCTCATTTTATTGTTTCAGGTTTGATTCAGTAATAACAGAGGTCCCTCTGAATGTGGCAACAGAGAGTGATAATGCTATAGGCTAAATACATGTTACTGTCGCTTATTGGTTATGGATTTAGGGCTTAGCAACCTTAAAGGTCACCTATTATGCAAAATCCACTTTTTCATGTATTTTCTACATCAACATGTCTCTGTATAAAGAGATTCTGAAAGTTTCAGGAAAAAAGATTCGCTCACTTTTTGTCCTGATCCATTTATATAAACCACCCCCCCCCCCTTATCACCTGAATCTCCTCCTAGAGCACCAATAGGTACTTTCACACCACAGTACTTTTCCCACAAAGGTTCATCAGAACTTAGTTCATGAGAACCATTTTTTTTTCTAAGTTGAGAACTAAGAACTCTTGAGTTCTGATGAACTAAAGCAGATCGCGTTCACACTGGAATAAGTCCCTGGGGGAGGATTAGGCAAATGAAGCCGCTGACGTCACTTCTTCTTCTTCTGAGACCATTTTTTTATTATCTTTTCTTTTTAATGACTGTTTTTAAATGCCTTTGTCTGAATGTCTTTCATTTTTGTAAAGCACCTTGAATTGCCTTGTGTTGAATGGTGCTATATAAATAAACTTGCCTTGCCTTGCCTTGCCTAGCCTTCTGCGTTGGGTTTACTGGCAGGCCGCAAACCACTTCACGGCATATACTGCCACCCGAAGTCCCTGGCCAGAAGTCCCCGGAGTTGGGGACTGGCTTCAGTAGAAGCTGCTGGGACTCCCAGCAGCTTCTACTGAAGCCAGAACGCCGACACCTCCTCATCACTCCACCGCTCCCATGTTTTCTTTTGTGTTGCCATAAGTTAGTCTCTCTGCGTTTCTGCACTGGGCTAATGCTAATGCTAATGCAAGGATAATAAAATGGCGGCTTCACAAAACTTTTTGGGAGTTTTACGGGGCGTGGTTTGCATTCCACCCAGCCAATCAGACATAGGAACCCTTTTCTCCCACGAAAGTACCTGCTCTCTAGCAGGGACTGAAAAGGGGGTAAAAAAGGTTCTGATGAACTAGTTTTAGTTCCGGCTCTTTTTGGTGTGAACGCGACATTTCGGAACTATATCGGAACTAAAGTGGGAAAAGTACTCCGGTGTGAAAGCGTCTATTGTGTTCTTTTTAACCAAATATCTCTCAGAGGGGCGTGGGGAGGGGCTCCTTATTTTCATCTAAAGTAACAGACAGAGAATCAGCACTTTGGAAACAGGGCTGAAACAGAGGGGATTATGGGATGCTGCAATGATCTGTTTGGTATTTCAGCCAATCAGAGACATGTTTTATAATATATTAATGAAAACAGTATAATAGGGGACCTTTAAGAGAATACCTGTAGACACTAATTAGGGCTGAAAAACAATCATGCCCATGTTTTTTTTTTTACAAAATCATTTAATCTCAATTTTTAATTAATTATTTTCCTCAAACCATATGGTATAATTCAGTTACATTTTAAAGATGTGGATACAACATTATCTATACAAAATAATATAGGTTAGGGTAGGGTAACATTTACATGTTCAATATTTTGACTTTATTTTGTAATACAAGTATAAAACAGAGATGATCCTCTCTGTCACCCAGCCTCATGTGTTGAGCTCAATGTAAGGTTGTTTCAGACGGTTAACCTTCTCCAGCCGCCTTTAATGGACACACACAGTGCACATGCTACTTGTCATTAGCCTTCTCCATCTACTCCTGTGGAGAAGAGTCCGCTCCATAGCCATCAGTCTCAGAGACACAGTGTCAGGTCTAAGTGCGGTCATTTCCATCATGTCTAGGACTTTGGGCAGCTTCCCTCCATTAACCCTCAGCTGCAGACGCCTGGAGCTTCTCCTTCACTTTGATCAAAGCAATGACCTGCCCCGCTGGGTGGAGGCGTTGAGGGGGGGGCTCACCTTGGTGATGGCTCTTGAGAAGTTTCCTGCCACAGACCCCGGCCCTTGATATGTAAAGTACATATTACATGCCCAGAGAAGTGCAGAGGGATCAGAACTAAGAAATGGTTGCACAAAAGAAGCCACACTTTTCTTTTTGTTATAGTCGTTTTTTTCTCTGCAGAGATTCAGGAAGTGCAGGTGATTTGGTTTTAGACACGGGCGTAATTTCCACTGGGAATTTCCCTCCACATTTCACCTCATTTAATTGTTTCAGGTTTGATTCAGTAATAACAGAGGTCCCTCTGAATGTTGCGACACTTAGTGCTAAAGGGAAAGCTACATGAATGTTACCCTAGCTAATTGGTCATGTTTTTTAGTTGTTGGCAATATATCTGCAGACACTACATAGGGCTGAAAAACAATCCTGCCCATGTTTTTATTTATTTAAAAAATGAAATCTCAACTTGTATATACAGTTCCTAAAGATATGCTAGAATTCAGTTAAAGATTAAAGATGTGAATAGAACTTTATGTATCAAAAATAAAATGTGTTAGGGACAGACATTTATATTTTCACCTAACATTTTGTCTTTATTTTGTTTTAGATGATTATCCCTGACCCCTGCTTGGGTCAGCCTACCATGTGTTCAGCTCACTGTAAGGATATTTGAGATCAGCAGTGAGACAGTAAACCCTGTCCAGTCCCCTTTAATGGACACACACAGTGCACATGCTACTTGTCATTAGCTGGAGTCAGCTCCACAGCCATCAGTCTCAGTGTTTGAGAAAGTGACACAGTGTCAGGTCTAAGTGCAGTCATTTCCATCATGTCTGGGACTTTGGGCGGCTTCCCTCCATTAACCCTCAGCGGCCTGGAGCTTCTCCTTCACTTTGATTAAAGCAATGACCTGCCCCGCTGGGCGGAGAAGTTGAGGGGGGGCTCACCTTGGTGATGGCTCTTGAGAAGCTTCCTGCCACAGACCTCTCAGTGCCTTCCAGCTGCTGTGTCCTCCAGTGTTTGTCTCCAAACAAGAAGCAGCTTCAGAGGACTGTGCAGACTGATTGAATCACAAATTCGATATGCTGATGCTCGGCCTGCCAGAGATTTCATGGTTCATTGCTTGTGTCCATCTTGTCGGTGCACCTTGCTGCGTCTCCTCCAACCCTTTAAAATCCTCTTCGTCCAGTTGGCATCAGTTCATTTTTATGCTAATAGGAGACATAGAAAGCTGAATCCTCAATGACCTTTAAGCCTATAAAACATCAATGAATACAAATGCATACAAAGGTTTGGGAAATAAACCTAAAAGCAGACATTGGGAAATTGCCAAAAGAATCTTTCACCTGCCTGGTCACAACATGCACTCAATGACAACATCCTCTAGCATGAAACCTAAAAATATCATATTCTCCGACCCTAGGGACGAGATGTAAATTAATCTGCAACCAAGAAAGAAGTGCATGCGCTACCCTCCACTCAAGTGATATTTATAAAACATACTTTTATGTGTCAGCTGAGTTTATGTAGCAGTGTGAAAAGACAAGGATAACATCAAAGACTGTATGGGTGACATTTTATATGGAGCCGTAATCTTGTCAGCACATCATAGTTTATCGTCGCCTATTATGCCTTTTCTTTTTCTTTCCACAGGAACGATTTTTATTCTAGTGCAAGTAAAAACTCTCCCAGAAACATCAAAATACAAATCATTGACATTGGATTGTTAACAAAAAAGGCTTAGTCATGTTATAAATAAGTTGGTTATTGTGGCTCGCAATACAATCTGGTGTGTAATAAATAATAATAACTATGAGGCAATTATTTTTTTGTAATATTTGAATTTATCGTCTTAAAAGATGCACTTTGCTCAGAATAGGTACAAACCCAAGTATAGGAAAGTCACAACAAAGACACACAAAACAAAACAAAGCTGAAAAAAATACTATTTAGAGTTGAATTGAAGCTGATTACAGAGCAGTGATATGCAAACAGAGGGTTGGAGATGTAGAATTTTTATAATTATTATAAGGAATTGCCTCAAAATTGTACTTTCTTTTTTGCAAATGTTTAAAATAAGAAAAATGTCGTCCATACATTTGATGTTAACCTACTAATGCATGAATTGAGGGATCATTTCAGAACAAAATGCCTCTTGTAACATAAACACACTTCTCAAGTTGACCCTTGTCATTGTGAGAACACTGTACAGGGAATTTCACACTCAATGGTTTTCTCTCACATACAGGAACCTACATCGGATGCTTTCTTCACAACGCCAGCGATCGAGCCCTGGGGGGGACCATGCTTTATGACCTGCGCAAAATGACCAGTTCTCTGTGTCAGGACACCTGCTCAGAAAGGTAATGCGTTCATGTGAAGGACCACAGAAGGCCTGCTGTTTGAGTAAACGCTTCGGATCTCAGTCTCCTCCATGAATGCCTCCTGTGTGTGGAGCCAGCGGAGAGGCAGGTGGCTGAATGACAGTAAAAGATGAGGGGGGGGGGGGGGGGTTGTGGTGAAGAGCAGGCTAAGACAGAAGGCTTGATCTATTGCAGAAGAAGGAAAGGGGGGAGGTATGCATGTGTTATAGAGCTGAATGAGCAGTTTGTGGATACATCAGATATGTGCTTCTCTGGTGAATCTCTCGCTTTGAAATGACCGAAAGCTGAGGAAACATGCAGAGAAAGGTGGCATGTTTGAAGTAAGCTCAAGGAATGACCCACTTGAGTTATTCCTCTTATATCTTAGCAGCTGTTGTGGAAAAAGTATTCAGATTATTCAGAGTAAAAGCACTAATACACTGACAAAACTGAACCGCTGACTTTAATGAAATGCTTTATGTCAACAGATTTCACATCACTGTATCAGGTTAGTTGAAAGCAGTAATATGAACCTAATCTTTTTTTATTTAAACTTTATATTATTGCTTTCAACTGACCTAATACAGTTAAGTTAAAGCAATTGACATAATACATTTAATTAAAGTCAACATTTCAGGTTTTCAGTGTACCACACTTTAAAAATACAAAATGTCAAGTAAAAGTAGTGCATCGAGAATGGAACCTAAGTAAAGTATTTAAGAACGATCAGGAAAATATAATTAAACTTTAAGTATTAGTACCCGTGGTTGTAGTTGCTTAAGTTGGATGCTTTAATATAAAATAATTATATTTCAAAAGTTTTTCCCAAGTATTGTTTGCTAAAATGTTAATTGATAAAGTACAATACAAATGTAAAATAAGTGTCGTGGAGTAAAGATTACAACATTGGGATTCCAAAATTTAGTAGAAGAATAAAGTTGTATAAAATGAGAATTCCCGGGTAAAGTACAAGTACCTTAAATCTGTACTTCAGTACAGCACTTGAGTAAATGTACTTACTTTCCACCACAGAAGCTTTGTTTCACAGAGTAGTGGAGGACAGATGGAAGCAGCCACACTGAGTCTGGACTCACATCTCAAGCCCCCCCCCCCC
>CALSBZ010045371.1:529934-546100 GCA_943591055.1 Gobionotothen gibberifrons | reverse complement strand
AAAATAGTCAACATCAATGGACGACTAATTCATATTTTAGTCTAATTTCTCGGAAAAGCCTACACAGAGTTTTAGGAAATTACTTTTCCAAAAACATTGCAACTCTTACTGAAATATTTGTCCTCAATATGAATCAATCCTCTTAAAGCCTTATACCAGCTCTATGTCTGATGTTGGATTTCCTTTGCCGCAAGAACATTTGTATTAGAAAAATGAAGAATGATTTGAGCTGTTCCTCTGAGTGATGGGGCTCTTTGCGTGGTTGGAGGGCCACTTCATGATTTAGGCTGATTAAACAGGTGTAAGAGTAACTTCATTCTTGATTGCTAAGATCTGTATAAGAATATTGCCTTACTGTGGAGTCTTTAGACAGAGTTTCACATTGTTTGCATGTGGCATGTCACAGATAGCTGTGATGCAGCATGATTCAATCTACTGTTCATTTCCTTCAAAACAACATATAAAGAAAAACATGTATTAATCTCTAGAGTTGTGTATTGGCCTTGATAATCCAAACACAACATATTAATAGCTATGTGGAAAATAAGACAACACTGATACATTCTCTTTCAGAACTCTTTTCTTCTTTAAGCCATGCACCACATAATTGATGTTGGCAAGGTCAAATTCATTATAAAGGCTTCATACCATAAACATGATTATTATTCATGATTGGAGACTTCAGTGTCTCTGGAGATTTGCAGCTGAATCTATTACACACCAGATTCAGTTAAGAGTGAAAATGTAATTAGGGCAGGAACACTTAGGAAAGGATTATTTAAATTCAGCCCTTATATAAATCTATTTTCAAAATAATTCACAATAGTCAACCCTCATATTAATCAATATTTCTGCTGCTGGTCAGTGCAGTTGAATCTAAATGTATGTTATCCTGTTAAGTGTTCCACCATCTTATAATGTTGTCTGTTCCAGTCAAAAACGTGCACCACCGCGGTTGCTTCAAGTTGCCGAACAGCACCATCAGCACCTTCCCCGTCTCCTCCTTCCAGCCCAACCTGACCACTCAGTCCTGCGTGGAGACCTGCACCGACAAGGTTTGTATCAGTCCTCTAAAATAACAGCCCTGATCAGTTTGTTGCACATATCTTCCTGTAGTGTGCCAGTGTTTCTCCTCCTGTAGTACAGCAGACTCACAGATCAGAGAGCTGCCTCAGCTCCCTGGAGATCACTAACGAACTCCCTGGTTTTGCTGAATATTAACGGTTTAATGGGCCTCTAATGAGAAGTAGATAGTCTGGATTCAGCGCTGAGATATTTCTGGAAGCAGCTGTGTCTCCTCTGAAATGAATGTGAAAACAGGAATGGCTGGTAGATGTATTGCGTTATTGCATCCATGCATGAATAAAGAGAACAGGGTGCAGCATTGGGAGCCCTATTCATTCATATGAACGTTGCTCAGTGGAGCATGGAGCCAAACATGGCCTGACTCTGGAGAACAAAAAGTACCGGCATCATCCGGGGATCTTTGCCCATAGAGTGTGCACACTTGTGTTTTCATGAACGCTTCCTCCAATCAAATCAAAAAAATAAAGTCAAATAAATCGAGAGGGAAAATAACACTGGATTTGGATGTTTAACAAATTAAAAATGAGCTCTTCAAGTGTTTCAAGTGAATTGTGACATTGATGTCCCTCAAAAATATTAGACGCTGATTTACAGACGTCACTTTCCCAATCTTAGTCAATGGGGAAAAGTATTTTTGGGCCCAAACGACATCACGGACTGACCGACACTGTAATACCACCGTTTGGCCACAAGGACATTTGTTTCAACATCTGGCACTTCCTGTGGGATTGATACTGTATCATCAGGTGGTGACTTCATTCAGATTATTACCCACAATGCGGTGTGTGTGGATGTGCGTTTGTGCATAGTGTCATAGTGCATTTTCACCTTCTTTTACCGGAATAATGAGAATAAAATCATCAAAATGGATGATGAAGTGATGCAGACGTCACTGCTGAACTTAGCTGACACATATAAAGCGAGTAATTAAAAAAAGAAATAATACATGTTGAGTTTTTGTGTTTTTTGTTTGCAGGAGCTCCCGTTGGCTGTATTCAAGAAGCCCCACTGTTTCTGTACATGGACGTCCTCTCTGTTCAGTCTCAACCAGCAGTGTGTGGGGGACACTGGGCTGAACCACACCAGCAACTCCACCCACACAGCAGCCCCCGAGCTGGACCACTACCAGGTGTATCACACCCCTGTGCTCGGTGAGATATGCAGCAGGGTCTTATTTGGTAAAGGAGGATGGGAGAATGTAATCATTTCCTGCCATATCATTCATTTTTAAGGATCACGCACCGCAGCAAAGTTTCACACACTATTTCCTCCTGGGAAATGTTCTGTAAAATATCAGCTAAGATATCTGAGCCTCTCCATTAATGTTGTGTTGTTTGCTTGGGGAAATAATTGCTCTTGAAAGCAGTGTCACATCCCAAATTTAGATCAGACCCGAAATTCAACTCTGTCCCAATTTTTCACTTTTGCAACCATGCTGCAATTTGTGCAACATGACTTGTTCTGCGTCATTTTGAGAATGAGTCATGTTGTGCTTCCTGCATCCACACTTTGTGATATATTTGTTTTACCTGGTGCAGCTCTGCTTGCTTAAGCAGAGTCAAAATGACAACCCATCTCCTTGTAGACTCCAGGTGCAAAGAGAGGATGTTTCTGCCTCAGAGATCCAGCTCCCTGGTGGCTCTGTCTAGTTTTCCTGGTGCAGGCAACACCTGGGTGCGACACCTGATCGAGCTTGTGACGGGATACTACACTGGGAGCTTCTATTTCGACGGCACGCTATACAACAGAGGTGGGGAGCTGACTGTTCAAAGAGTGTTTGAGCGAGCGCTCGGTGAAATATGCCTCGCAGCTGACCATTATTCATTCATGTATTCATGGCACCAGGTTTCAAAGGAGAGAAGGACTACTGGAAGAGTGGCCGCAGCATAAGTGTGAAGACCCACGAGAGCGGTCAGAAAGAGATCGAGATGTTCGATTCTGCCATCCTGCTGATTCGAAACCCGTACCGCTCCCTCATGGCTGAGTTCAACCGCAAGTGTGCCGGACATTTAGGACACGCTACAGACGTACAGTTGAAAAGCAAAGGTAGTACAGTCCACTTCTATATTATATGCGTAACCACAGTAAGTAGGTTATGGTAATCGTAGCTCTCTTAACTCACGCAATTCAAATGAAATTGGATATACACGTTGACTTTAATTAATTGTATTATTTCAACAGATTTCAAATAACTGTATTAGGTTAGTTGGAAGCAATAATATTAAGTAAACATTTTTTATTTAAAATAATACATCTAATTAAAGTCAATGTATCCGTTTTTTCAGTGTACACAACGCCACACACCTCATACAATATGGCATCCACTAAGTACACAATGTCATACACTTTGTTAAGTACGGCACACACTACTGTAAGTACATTCTACAATATGTGCACATTGCCATACACTACCTACCATACATTAAGTACAATAGGGTGTATACCATGTACACTTTACATACACTATGTTCAATGCAGCATACACTATGCCCTACATTACATAGACAGCTGCACACAGCATGTACAATACTCTGTACACTGGGCTATCACACTTTGTTTACCCAGTGACCTCTGTAACCACAAGCGCGATACAATGAAAACACTCTTGTCCCCTACTTACAATATGCCAAACACTAAATACACAATACTATACAGTACACTATGTTCAACATGGCATACAGTAGTAAAGTAAATGATTCCATTCAATGTGTAGAAAATGCCACACACTGACAGGAGATGTAATTGCTACCAAAGCCAGGATCTATTAGTTTTGCACATTCGTAAGTGGTCACAGATATTACAGAACTTACACCATTTGCTGTTATTGACTCTTTGACTGTGTGACATCCATTTCTCAGGAATCAAACAACGCTTAGATAACTGTTCAGTTATCTGCTGTTGGTGAACGTGTTCTTGAACTTCCCTGAAACAATTCTTCCAAATGACAACTTGGTGTATATGCTGAAGGGAATTGTGTATATAAATATCATATACTATAGCCACAACCTAATAACTCTTAAGCTTAAGCTTTGCTGCACACTATCAATATCAGTGTGTGTCGTGTTAGAGATGTCACAGCAGACTCTGGAATCACTAGTATCTATTCTACTATCTACAGTGGAAAACTAAAAAGAGTAAATGAACTGTTGAGTTGATTTGAGTCAAGCGGTCGCAGGCAGTGTAAACTAGACTAAATGTCCTTAACTTCTCTCTCTTTCACCCACAGAATGGCCAGAATTTGTCTCCAGTTACGCCCCCTGGTGGACGTCCCATGCTCTGAGCTGGCTGAGGTTTGGCCGCCGCCTGCTGGTGGTGCACTACGAGGAGCTGCAGATGGCTCTGGTCCCTCAGCTGCGTCTCATCACAGCCTTTCTAAACGTCTCCATGACCGAGGAGAGGCTGTTCTGCGCCCAGAGCAACCAGGACGGACACTTCAAACGTTCAGGGGGACAGAGACCCTCTTTTGACCCATTCACTCCTGATATGAGACAGATGATTGACCCCTTTATTCTTACCGTTGACCAGGCGCTGAAGAGCAGGAACTTTAGCGGAGTTCCACAGGAATACCTTCCCAGATGATGATGTGAAAAGGTCATATACTACCTTCAAAAGACTGATCCAGGTGGGGTTGTGACTCTTCATGAGTAAGGGGAACAGACACACTCTGTAAGTGGACCACCTGACTCTTTGATAAGACAGACACACTGTGAATGGCTGTAGATGGCCGAAGGTCACTGGAGGAAACATGACAAGTCCTTGTGAAACCCAATGGAATCAGTGATGAAAGCCCCAGTGCCAAGAGCGCCTCGCGAATAAAACGAGTACTCAGAGAGGATTGGACATGATTTGTTGGCCTGCTGAGGTGGGATTATCTGACAAGTGCCCGACTGCACAAATATGAGTTGGGTAAATCCAGGATGGATTTATTTTGGTTGAAGACATTTTTCTGCCACTCTTTTTAATTTTCACTTTGGGAACATATATTGTGTTTTTAACCTACACACACTTGGAAATCTGCTGGTTGCTACAGGTTTGAAGACACTGATGGATACAAGCCTCAAAGCTGCTCCATGTGGCTGTAAGGACTCTCCATGAAACAGTTCATTGATATGTTGATCATAATGAAACTGATTTCAACTGTAAACTGCAGCTGGTTTTATGATTATTTTATTTCATTAAAAGCATTCCGTTTCAATTGATTGAAGTTTGCATTTCTTTGAATGTGCATCTCAACAGGTTTATGTATTTAACGTTTGACTCCGACCAGTAGGTCTGCATTGTAGTTTTTTACCATTTTTATTATTTCCAATGTTAACTGAATAAATGGTGCCACCTGGAGGCTGAAGTGCGGCAATAGCGTTGACGTTATACTGAGGGCTTAAATAATCGACTTGTTTTCTTTAATTGTACTTCAAAACAATAATAAATGGCTGATCTAGTACTGACATGGAACATTTAAAAAATCTGAGAATGTAGGTAATAGAAATTATTAAGCAAATCAATAGAGCCACGGCAACAAAGACACGTGTGATGATGGGAGACACAATGTCAAGAACCATTTTGAAGCTTAGATTCCTTTTATTTAAATATAAAAAATGTAACATGAACTCAAAATGTACCATGAAAGTCATTTAACATCTATTAACATTAAGAACATTAAAGCTTCCCAGAGGATCTATTCCACGTCTGTATTGGTTCACTGGTTTTATGATACAATGCTTAGTGACCGTCACAGAGAACAGGCAACATCATCAAAGATCTAAAGGACATTACAATCAGTTTGCAATACTCACAACATGTTTTAGATGGTCTTAAAGGGCCCATGTCATGCTTTTCCGGTTATTATCCGTCCCCTTGTGTGTTATCAAGGTGTTTCTGCATGTAAACGGTCTGCAGAGTCACAAACCCTCAAAGTACACCCTGTAGCGAGTACAACTCTAACACAGGAAATACCTGTCTATGCTGCCCCAGAACGCCTCGTTGGAGATCTCTCTTTTCCCATTGTTTACTTCCTGGGTACAGTGACGTGCACATACCCAAATGGACCCATTGGTCCAAATGGACCAATCCGCGGACTTCCTCACACTCAATATTTTCTCAGCTGCAGCTCCGCCGATTTCACCTCCCTGAGACGGCGGGACGCGGTGAGGCTGTGTGTCTGTGTGTGTTCGGGCTGGTTTCGGGCTGGGTTTCGCTGTGTCTCGCTGTCTCGCAGACGGCCACTGGGCTCACAGGGAGGGGGGGGGGGGCAGGAGCTCCAACAAGCCGTTTAGGACAGAGAGTGAATACACATACTATACAGAGATGCTGTATGAGAAACCAATGTGAGTTTGGAACATTGAACAATGTAAATCTATTTTAATAGACCTCAACAATGGAATTATATGATCAGTAGAAATGGCTATGAGGCCAACGAGAGATGGGGCCATGAGGCCATGCCTCAAATCTAAAGTGGAGTTCCATTTCATTTGTACAAGCGAAACAAGAGAAAGGATTTCACAATGACCCTAAGTTTCAGAATCTAAAGTTGAACAACTGCTGATTGATTAAGATCAATTGTGAAATGAGGTTGAATATGTACATCATATGGGAAAATATAAGGAGTAGGCCAAGGTCAGATGTGGTTAAGCGGCACAGATTCAAGAATGAAGAGGAAAGGAGAGAGGGGGGGGGGGGGGAAGGCACCAAGATATTCATCAAAAACGAGTTTACAGACAATGAGAGACAAAAACAGATGGAAGTGTGGCTTTAATTCAAGCATGCATGTGACCAGGGACAGGCTGTAAATCCACGCTGTGATGAACTCATTGTTCAACAAGCACTCTCTTCATATAGCATAGCAAATACATCCCCAAAAGATCTGCAGTGCAAGTCATAATAATTAAAAGGGGTTAGTATATGATTGTGGTGATTCATTACAAAATGTACACTTTTTGTTATAGAAGTCTTCTAAATGTAGTAGAGCTGGTCACTGACAGTAGAGCTGCCAACAATTTACATCGTTTTTTCTTCGTAATGGAGCATAAAATGTTTGCAAACACTGTAAAACTACAGCAAAAGATTTGAATAGATGAACATTTCTGATCCAAAATGTTACGCCAAAGTTTAGGACATTCTGTTTCATCCAAAACATTTTCTATTTTTCACCTCAATGCAAGCATCCACAGCTATGATCATTTGACCTGCTCATGCTTAGATCTTACATTTTCCATTGTTGCCTAAACTAAAAGCTGACTAAACAGGTTTGTATCTCCCTTACAAAGAGTGCTTACAAAGGCATTCATTGGACTAGGGGGAAGATAACTAGAAACAGTTAGATGTTCCGCAGTTGTTTAATACACTGACCAAACTGAAACTGACTTTAATTAAATGTATTATGTCAACACATTTCTAATTACTGTATTGGGTTAGTTAAAGCAACAATATTAAATTGAACCTAATATTTTTTATCTAAACGTAATGTTATTGCTTCAACTGACCTTATAAAGTTATGTGAATATTTTTATAATAATACATTTAATTGAAGTCAACGTTTCAGTTTTTTCATTGAACTATATCAAAACTCAGCTACAAAAAAAAGGCGGACAGGGGAAACACTTACAATCCTAAGGAAGGTGTGTGTTCCTCCATATCTACTGTAAGTAGCAGCTTTTCAATAATAGTGATTATTATTATATATGTTTATAGATATTTTCACTGCTCAAAATGGTCAAAAAAAGAACGGGGGGAGAATGGAAGAAACCTCAGTGAGAGCAACTGCAGAGGGATCACTGTCCCAGGACAGACAGATGTGCAACAGTTTTGCTCTGTACAGAATAAACCAAACAATAAGATTACAACAAACATAATGAAGTAAACAAGTAGACATCTTTAGATTTTAAATTAATCAAATGTCTTTAAGAAGAAGCAATTAAAGGTGGGGTAGGTAATTTTGGAGAAACCAGCTTGAGTACGCTAGAATTTGAAAATACACAACCGGAAATAATCTGCCACTTTCCTCCAACACACACGAACGCGCACATGACCAATGAAGGCACGAGATAAGTTTGTGCACAGATGGAAGGCTGACAGGCAGGTAGGCCATCCAGTTATTTTAGCCGGGCCAGCTAAAATGATTGGTCGTGCTTTTTACAGTACTACGGCTTCCACAGATGACATTTTATTATGGATATTGTGTCAAAGCACTTAAGATATTCATTGCTATCGGGATGTTAAGAGCATTCCATGGAATATAACAAAAAGTGTATCTCGAGCCGGTTTCTCAAACTTACCTACCCCACCTTTAACAGATGTAGACCTAATTATTAAATTAATATTGTTAATCTGGTGGTTAAAATGGAGGTAGAACTTAAAATCTGATGATAAAATTGAAAGTAGTTCACTGAGAGCTGGTTGACAAGCATGCAGCTCATCATGTTTTTTTTATTCCCAGAGGGTTGAGGAGTGTGAGACTGAGCCTACTTTGTGAAGCAGAGTCTGTCATGAACACAGAGCGGACTGACAGCTAGTCTGGGACATATTAAGTTAACAGACACCATCTGTTTCAAAAAGATGTAATGCGTTTACTGTCTTTTTTCAAGTTTGTTGCAAACACAAGTGATTAAGCATGAAAAAAAGAGAATAATGATTTGGCTAAAATAATGCAGTTCCAGTGGAAGGGACTGGAAGAACGCAGAGATAAGAAGAAGAAGAACGCAGATGGCTGCAGATGATGTTCAGGCCAAAGGAGCCTCCTCTTCCTCCTGTCACATGGAGTCAAGCTTGTTACTTTACCAGGGAGAGGAGGAACTTCAAATGATTGACTTAAATGAAATGTAGTATGTCAACAGATTTCACATAACTGTATTAGGTTAGTTGAAAGCAATAATATTAAGTTCAACCTAATATTTTGTATTTAAACATAAAAGTATTGCTTTTAACTAACCTAATACAGTAATGTGAAATCTGTTGACATAATACATTTAATTTAAGTCAACGTTTCAGTTTTTCAGTGTACGGGAAAGAGCCGCTGGCTCCGGCCTATATAGCTGAACTCCTCCAGCGCTACACCCCAGCCAGAGCTTTAAGGTCAGCTGGCCCTAGGCTCTGGAACACTCTGCCCCTCCATGTGAGGTCGGCCCAGACCCTAGGGGTTTTTAAATATACTCTTAAGACACACTTCTTCTCCCTGGCCTTCTAGTCAGAGCGGAGCACGACTCCTGACTTTTCCCTGTGTTTTGTATATATCTGTTGTCATTTATTGTCTTTTACTGTGATTGTAGTAATGTGTTTTTATTATTGGCTCAACCAAAAATCGCTTTTAAATGTGCTTTATAAATAAAACTTGATTTGATTTTAAATGTAAAACAGGTTAAAAATATTTTAAGTCCAAAAACCAAGAACTACACAAATTCAATAGAAAAGTCCGGAGAAAACGTGTGGAAACCACGTAAGACAATTCATTTTAAATATTGTCAATTCAGATCACATCTATGACTGTAGGATTGCCTCCACATGGCTCTCAGGAGGTAGATGCTAAAATGTACATACCAAGGTTTGGTTTAGGCATGGTGAGTGTGACGGGTTGGTACCATGGTGAGCCACTATAGAGGGAGAGTAGGACGTATCGTACATTCCCTCTTAGCATGGCGACCGCTAGCTAAAGGTGCATAAAACAACTGTACAGAAACAACAGTCGTGTTCCTGGCCTTTTGGTTGATCTGTTTCCTGTTATATTTTGAATAGTGCTCCCACTTTGTGTCAGGTCTGTTTTTACATGAATCCAACTGCATCAACACAGTGGTGTTAGTATGATGCGACTGTAGATGTTACTGATGAGAGTCTTCCGTGGTTAAACTACAATCTTATCTTTCTTCTTCTTTATTGATCTAACCTGCTGTCCTACCTACGGAAATATTAACTCACAAATGTCCATCATTTATCCTAAGTGTTCCCGTGAATATCCTTTATTCTGCTTTCCCAAAGAGGGTTGTGCACATTGAAGTCCCAACCCAAATGGGGCGGTGGCGGCGAAGTCCATAGGGACTTGGAAACTGGAAGGTCACCAGTTCAAGTCCCGGAAAGACCAAGTGCTACCGAGGTGTCCCTGAGCAAGGCACCGTTCCCTACACTGCTCCCCGGGCGCCGTACATAATGGCAGCCCACTGCTCCGAACACTAGGATGGGTCAAATGCAGAGAAACCGTTTCGTTACATAGTACCTGTACTACGTAATGACAATAAGTTGAATCTTCAATCTTCTTCTTCAAATGACTGGGATTCCTATCATCTCCATTAGCTCACCCAACTCCCTCATTTCGATTTCCAAATATGAGTTGCAAAAGTTTAGTACCTTTACCTGTATGTCGTTTGCTACAACACATTCTAGTTTAGTATTGTATCTGATCTTATAAATGTTGCACAGCCTGATAGTATTGATGAATTCCATTGAAAGCTTGATATCATAATTACATTTAAGACAAATTAAGAAAAGAGGCTTTTAATAAGAGAGAATTTGTGATAATAAAGTCTTTAGAGAAACTAGGAAATGTGTTATTGAGGGACGTCTGTCCTGAGCAGCTATTGGATAGAACAGCGGATATCAATATATACAGCAGGAAATGATCAATCAACATGTGTGAAAGGAGTAAGTTCCGGCTAGTTTTGAAAATACATCAGTGATGATCCATAAAGTTAGGAGCTCTTCAGGAAGGTATTTGCATGAAGAAATCCAGCTGCAGTGGTAAAACAACTAAACACTGCAGTGTCAAGACTTCTGTTTAAAGGTGTGTTACTGCCACCTGCTGGCAGATCGCTGTCAGTGAGAGTAATGTCACTACCTCACACTGACAGCATGGCAGCCAGTGGAGCCAGTTCTTCTTCTGAAGTTCTAAACAGTGTGGTTCTGCTAATCAACATTTCTTACAACGGTTGTGCTTTCTTACTTAAGTCCAAAGCTGGTCACAATGCTATCATGTTTGTTAACTCCCTCTGCCACGTTTAATACTGTCATGTGTTGCATATGTTCTGTTCATGGAACATGGAACACGACCAGGAGTTCAATCAATCAATCAATCAATGTTTATTTATATAGCCCAATATCACAAATGTTACATTTGTCTCAGTGGACTTCACAGTTTGTACAGAATATCAGTATGACAATACGACACCCTCTGTCCTTAGACCCTCACATCGTACAAGGAAAAACTTCCAGAGAAAACCCACAGTTTAAAGGGGAACATGGGAGAAACCTCAGGGAGAGCAACAGAGGAGGGATCCCTCTCCCAGGACGGACAGACGTGCAATAGATGCCGTGTGTAAATTAAAAAGATAATACATTTGAGTTGGATAATAACAAAAGGAATAGTTTGCTGGATGATATTGCATTGATTTGTATTAGAGTCAGCGTCGCAGTGTTATCTGATACTATTTAAGTAGAAGCATGGCTGTTTAATGCAGTGACTCACACTTTGTTTGTCCTACTTTCAGATAGTTGAGGTTTGTAAATCCAGATTTTGGTTTTCAGGCAGAATATTTGTATATTTTGAAGTACTTTTGTTCTGGTTGTCTATTTTACTTTTTCTGCAGGAAAGTGAATAAGTATCTCCTGACATGTTGAACAACTTCTTTCAACTGAAAATTAGTCTTTCTTTAATCAACAAATGTTATCAAAAAGTTATGTAAAATGACTAAAGTAATGCTAATATCTAAGAGCAATCAAGATCAATAAACATATAAAAGGGTTGAATCAGAACAACAGTGATGGAGTAAGTTTAACTGTAAGTCCTCAGATCTACCACAAGATGGCGCCAGAGCTCTGTGAGGAGCTAAAGCAGCACTGCAGGACTGTCATCCAATCAGCTGACAGTGAGTGTGCACTGTAGCCTGTCTGCACATAAGTGTCATACCTGAGGATATTAGACCAAAAAGACATAACACCACTGACCCTCTGTTACTGTGGAGTTTATTGTATGGAGCCAGGGAACATCTCAACAGGACACTAAAAACCTGAGATTTACCAACTCTATAATGTTAGTTAGTTAGTTAGTTAGTTAGTTAGTTAGTTAGTTAGTTAATATGTACGCCTCTACACACTGTTAATACCAATGTTCATAACAATTACAAATATATAGTGTAAACCTACAAAGAGATACAAATATTTTGACTTCCTGAGACATTTTCTTCGTTTTTTAGTTAATTTAACTGATACTTTTTGGTTTACTTGGACTAGCTCGACTTAAAGATATACATTTAACCACACTCAATTGTATTGCTCTTTTTTGTGTGCATGTGTCTGACGTCAGTAACGTCGGTAAAGGACAAGGTTGTGCCCTCAGGAAAGCGCTAAAGGCCTGCAACATATTGGCGTCATTGCTCTGACAGTACGTTTTAAACATTCAAATATCTTCCCATTTCTTCTTCTTTAAGGACATTTGTTGTTGTTATTATTGTTGATGTTGGCCAGATATTTGCTAGATATAGCATAATTTGAGTCAGGAGATTCACAGAAACGTTGATTCTTTTTTTTATTTTGGTACGAAGCTACCCTTTCTTCTAAATCAATGATAACTTGTAGTATTTATAGTTAGACATGTGGTTTTGGAGCTGTCAGTCTGTTTTCTGGCCTGTATTGACGGTTGGACTAGCTTCTTGCAGATGATATAGCGTCTCCTTAACCAGCTGAAACACAGCAGCTCTGTCTCTCTGTTCCGCAGATAGCTCTGACACGAGTCGGTCCTCTCCTCTGTTCATCATGGAGCTGCTGCAGCGATGCTCTGCTCTGATGGATGTGTGTCTGACAGCAGCTTCCAGCAGCATCAGCAGCACTGCTGTGTGTTTGCTGTCTCCTGTTCAGGCCCCAGTGAGCGTGTGAGGGACGGAGACATCTGTATTTTCCAGTTTTAGCTCCTGCAACATGCTGCTCAGTGTGCATGGGAGGACACAAGGAGGTGCACGAGGAGGATTACGAGGAGGAGCACGCTCGCCTTGCTGCGTGGCGAGCCGTGGACGCCATCATTGTTGTATGAGAGTGGGATATAAAGAGGGAAATATGAAGTGAAGATCTACATATATGGGGCCTTCTACCGAATTAGTACAAAGTGTGGTCCTACAACAAGAAAAACTATTTAACAAAACAATTAAGTATTCAGACATAGATATTTACTAAGATATTATGGTCTATTTAAACACAAGGCATTACATTAGATAGTGATAAGCTTAAAGGTGGGGTAGGTAAGTTTGAGAAACCGGCTCGAGTGCACAAAAATTCCAAAGTACACAACCGAAAAGAATCCGCCCCTTCCTTCAGACTTCCTACAGAGCACCTCCTCCAACACACATGAACGCGCACATGACCTCAGTGAAGACTTGAGCAACGCGGAAAAACATCATGGCTCAATCAGATGTAAGAAAACAACACCATCAAGATCATGATAATGAATGTAAAACAAATGTATAACAAAGTTATTGTCAGTGCTTATATTTTTGATTCTAGCATGTTTGTTTTGTGAAAATGTATTAAAAATGTTACGTCTGGCTAGCTGGCGAGCGCAGGCTGCGGTAACGTTACATATCAGCTCGGTGTGCTCCATAAATAGTCGCCATCGTTGAAAAGCAACTCTGATATTGACTCTGGTTTGACTTCTCCTAGTTTCTTTTTCTTCATAATTTGCTCCATTACAGTTTTTCTTTTGCGACCGGTAGACGATGTTGAAGCAAACTCTGCCATGGTGAAAGTGTCCACGGCTGCTGCTGGCGATTGAGCAACAGCTGCCCGGCACACCCAATGACGGCACACGCAATGACTGCACGAGTGTGCGTGCACGAGATGGAAGGCTGACAGACAGGTCGGCCAACCAGTTATTTTAGCCGGCCCGGCTAAAATAATTGGTCGTAGTTTTTACAGATGACATTTTTGTATGGATTTTTTGTCAAAGCACTTAGAATATTCATTGCTATCAGGATATTAAGAGCATTCCATGGAATATAACAAAAAGTGTATCTCGAGACGGTTTCTCAAACTTACCTACCCCTTCTTTAAGTGCTTTGACAACAAATCCATACAAAAATGTCATCTGTGGAAGCCGTAGTACTGTAAAAAGCACGACCAATCATCTGAGCCGGCCCGGCTAAAATAACTGGATGGCCTACCTGCCTGTCAGCCTTCCATCTGTGCACAAACTTATCTCGTGCCCTCACTGGTCATGTGCGCGTTCGTGTGTGTTGGAGGAGGGGCTCTGTAAGGAAGTGGCAGATTTTTTCAGGCTGTGTATTTTCAAATTCTAGCACACTCGAGCTGGTTTCTCCAAAATTACCTACCCCACCTTTAATATATACAAAAACATCCTTTATAGGGTACTTTCTATTGGGAAGTAACTGTCCCCAACCCTGACATCTACATTTCAATTTCTCTAAATAACACTTAAAACATTTTTTGGTTTAATGTTGTTCAATGGTGTATTTAGAAGATCTTTATGATTACATTCAAACAGAAGATGGAATATTTAGATTTATTGTGGGTATCATTTTTTAATAAAAAAACTATACTAAAAAAATCATGTCCCCAGTTTTCATGTCACCACCGAAACACAAGGGTTTTGTGTCACGTTTTGTATGTTTTGCTGTTCTCCCTGTCATGTTTTCCTCTTGGTTTATTGTCTGGTCCTTTTCCCTGTGTTTTTCCTCCTGTCGTTAGTTTCCCTGGTGTGTCTAGTTGTCTGATTGTGTTCACCTGTGGCCCTTGTTTCTCGTCTTGTGATTACCTCTCCCTGTATTTAGTCTTGTCTCTTCCTGTGTTCAGTGTTGGTTCGTCTTTTGTTGTTGACTGTGTTCACCGGTGAGTGTTCTGTCTGTCCAAGTAGTATTTAGTTATCCTTGAAATAAAGGTACATTCAGTTTAATCTGCATTTGGGTCCTGCTTCCTTCACTCAAACCGTAACAGTTTTAGTCCAATGGCTGAACCTGGTTTTTAGCCACACCCCTGCATTTTTGACAAGGCAGTGACACTGCATCCCTGTCCCTCATGGCTGAATGGCAAGTAGATCTCATACTTTTGATATAAATCTGTTCCAAAATCTGAAAATCGGCATGTAACCTTAAGAAGAACACATATCTTCAATTAAGTAAATGTATTCTGGGTTTTATGCAAAGTATTACATTTGTATGTGTGTAAACCTCTTCAAAGACGTGTATGCTAGCCATGTACTTGCTAGCATTCTTTAGTTATGCTCAATTTTAGCTAGAATCGTCACTACCGAACATATGGTTACGTTTCGGTAATTGACATGATCGTTTCGGTAGAGACTAAATTGAAATAAATGTGTTTTAAAGTCTGAAAATGAAAATCAGTGTGATACTTTAAAGGTCTCTTATTATACTATTGTTAGGCATATATTATAGGTCTCAGATATATAAAAAACATGTCTATGAAGTGTTTTGCTCAAAATACCAAACAGATCATGCATTCTAGCCTCATTCCCCTCTATTTCAGCCTGTTACTAAAGTGCTGATTCTGGGTCAGTAGCTTCAAACATTCACACTTCAACATAAGGCATGTTATGAGTTAAGATTAAGCAATAAGGTTAAGGGAATATGATACAACCTTGAGAACAAAATACTGTGGTCACTACCGAAACACTGGATGTTTTGTAAAAAATAAAGTATATTGTTTTATCAACTAAAATGATATGATACTGATTGGTTTAATGTATGTTCAATTTCAACAATCATCAACTCTGGAATCAATATGATCAGTATTATGCATTTTACAAAGAAGGTTTTCATTATGATTTTTATGAATTGTATAAATAGAACTTTGACATTTGATTACAAATTAAATGTTATTGATTTAATTGTGAAAACCCTCAAGAAATATTTGTTAAAATACTATTTAGAGAAGGGAAGGTAAAACAATCTTAACAGGTTAATAAAATACTTTTTTACTACAGTGTATGTACTATGTTTCGGTAGTGACCATTTTTGGTGGAGGGAGAACATTCCAATACAGTCTGAAAATACGATATAAAAATGTACGGTTCTTTTACCAGATATGTGTAATTTAGATATGGTACAAAATATATATGGACAAAGTTTGGGGGAAAAAAA
>CALSBZ010045371.1:503949-513992 GCA_943591055.1 Gobionotothen gibberifrons | reverse complement strand
GTTTTGCTTATTTTTTTGTACTTATTAATTGAACGTTAGCTTGTCTGGTACGTTGACCCTATTGTTGGGTCACTAAACAAAGTTAAACTGTTAACTGACCAAAATGATATGCAAATGCTTTGTGACCACAAACAAAGAATAAAAAATGACATATTTCTGATTATTTGAAGAATTTCAAGCCACCAACTCTTCATCACCAGCAACACTGGTTATGTTGGGTCAAATGATGAGGCGTGAGCTTCCTGACATAAGAGATAAAAGGAGTGCTTGGGTTTCCAGGGATTTACCGGGCTCAGATTCCCTCACAGAAACTTGTTTGACGACAATGACGATGCGAGACCGAGCAGCTTCAATAGAGGTGTAGGTATCTCTCCAGATTGAATTACTTTCCTGATCTAAAGAAATGACTGTTTCCACTTGATCCCATTCAGTTTGTGCTCTGATAGGAAACACAAATGGGGTTTTCCAGGGCTGTTCACAGGTCCAAGATGATTTCAGGAAATGAAATTCGAAGACTGGTTTGTTAGTCCCTTGATGTGCGGCATTGGGAGTGTGACCTACATTTCTCACTAACCCTCAGTTGGTTATTATTATAAGTTTGAGTCCTTTAGCCAAAGGGAAGAGCAAATCGTCTAGAGATAATTGTATGATTATAGGATTCAGATAGATTTTTAAAGTACAACAACACATCTGGCTCATATGAATACAAAGGCAATTTCAAATACCCAAACCAATTTTTTTTTTTAAATAACGCTGTCTTGAAATGTGTTGCCACTTTTCTGCTGTGTGCTGCTTTGGAGTAATTTTACAAGCCATGGCTCTGTGCCGGAAAAATATGAAGCATGGATGCATTCAGCCGAGTGCACAAGTCTACCAGAAACAGAGGGTGTTTCTCAATGTCGAGGAAGGCTGCTCCAGAGCCACTATTTCAAGCATACTACGTCATCGAGTCCCGCGGAAGGACTGTTCCAATGCCCAGCATACTTGGAATTCTACCGAAGCCGGCGTACTGCGTAGCGAGAAATTTCGAGGCTGCACATGTGTAGACTCCGCGGTCTTAAAATCCCCACAATGCTTTGCGCACGGACCAATTTCCAAATCTTTGGCGGAAATAGCGCTCCATTTAAGGCGGGCCTCGCATATGACGCACACCTGCACACCTGTTAGCCTGTTCCGCAATTCTTCGTTTTCCGAGGCTAGGAAGGATTCTTGCCTCGCTTCTGAAGCAAGTGAAGTGAAGACCTCGCCATTAAGAAACACCCAGAGACTTCAGAGTCACTGAGTCAAGCCCAAACCTGAGACTAAACCTCCGAACGACAAAAGCTAATTGTTTTGAACTTGAACAGTATATCATATAAGGCCCAGAGACAACATATACATATCATAATAAATATTGCTGAGTTCTCCTGGGGCAAACAGCCTTAAATATGTTTGTTATGTCAATAAAACCAAAATCCTGGGGAAATACCTCAAACCTTAGTCCGCTGTAGGAAAATATACAAATGTAATGTGCAAAAAGCAATGCTTTGAAACCACAGGGCCTGGAATACACAATGGAGAACCTGTTAAACACAACAAATGGGATTTATTAAGATTATTATGTTTCCTATTTTGTCTTTGTATTAAACCAAGTACATCATGATGTTTGGTGCACAGCTCACACTGGACTGAAGATGCCACACTGACACTGTATTACAGGCCAAAGATGGAGCAACATTTAACATAGACGGTATAAAAACCCTAGTTACAAGATTCTAACACTCTTTTTACACTGAATTTCACCGTTACAGAAGCAGCAAAAGAACATTTTAGTAACCCAAAATGTACAGCGTTGCTTCAGCAATTTCACATCATCGTAATTGGGCCTATTTAACAATCTATAATATTATTAACAAGATTTTTGTCATATGTCATGCAGACAGAGGAAAACAGTAGACTGCATATAGTTTAGTTTGTGTGTGTACGTCAGTTAAAGGAACACCATGATGCAATCGATGTTGCATGGTTACTCCCACTAACCATAATGCATTATGTCTAAAAATACAGCATTCGTCAAGTTAACGCTCATTGAAGGTTTCGAGCCGCAGCAGGCTGAAGGTCAGCTATGAAATCAGATCCTTAACTGAGCATGGATCACATTAATACAAAGACCATTAACAATGCATTGAGTCTTTTTAAAATGCAATGCTATTAACAATCCTAAACTGCATTATAAACAAAAGACTGATGTCATACGTGTACTCCAAGGAAAGCTAGAAGGTTGTACAGTTAACTCCCAGGATGTAATTCTAAACCATACAACCTACTACCTCAACCCGGATGCACACATTTTCAACTAGGGTTCCTCTTTTTTATTTACTATTCATAGTATATCATCCTTTAGTCATAAGGACTCTTTGTCGCTCTTATCCAACACAAAGCATTACCACCAGCATAATATGTCTAAGATAATTATTTCCTATGTACATGGGACATATGATTAATATACAATGTACACTTCATATCATAAATGGGACCTATACGTTTTGAAGGGAAACATTAAAAAAAGGGTTTGAAGGCGACGTTCACACCACGATGACAAAGACCCACAGAGGCGAGCTTGTGCTGTCAGATTCGCCACAAGATCGGATCTACGGGTTTGTGCCAAATGGTTATAGCCAAAGTATGAACATAATTAAATAAAGCATAAAGTCTAAGCACTGTAGTCTCTGATAATGTGACAAAGAGCTATACAAGTTAACAGGCGTGAATTACTAACGCAAAATGTCCTTCCCTTGTGTGTCGAAAGTGACAGTGAGTGGAAAGTCGGTTCACTTCAGCTGACATTTAGAGAAACTGCAGCAGGAGCATTTGTTGAGATTCAGCCAAAAAATGAAAGTTCATCAGACAGATGGTGAAAGCATTGTGATAACTTACCCCTCAGGGAAGTGTCTCGCTCGGGGGGGTTTGCTGCCATGGTCAATCTCTGTAAAAACAGGACAAAGAAAGTTAAAAACACACACACACACTGATGGATAATAAGGGACAGCACTTTATGAAATACTAGCAACTTTCAGTAAACTGCAATAGAAACCATTCAGAAGTGTGATGTGAGAAAGGAGCATGCTACATGCTAATAACTTCGGACAACACCAGATCCACATGGAGAGGGGGGCGACATTTAAACACAAATGACTGAACATGTATACGTTTCTGTGCCCTGTCTGGGAGTATCGCATGACTCAGCAGTTCCTAGATATGAAATAAGGTCCATAACAATAACAATTATAAGTGTTGCTATGCTAAACTAGCCGCAGGATTGCCATAGCAGTGCTGTTCCTGGCCAGCAGCAGGCTGTGGTGAGAGGTTAGCTCAACTTAGCCAAGACCGCAGAGAGCCGAGCCTGAGAGGGATGCCAGTGAAATCAAGCATGCCACGGGGAGCTACCATTAACCGTGCCAGTGCCAGAGAGCCGTATTCCAGCGGCCGCACTGCGACAAAGTGAGGAGAGAGTGAGAATTCCACTTACCCAGATTTCTATTATCCTGTCTTAATGTTTTATTTCCCTATCCTTCTGCGAGCGTTACAACCGTTGGGTTTTGATTTCGTTTTGATCAGTTTTTTGGTTATGCAAAGAAAGATCAAGAGGCACTGACAATACAAGTGAACTCCAGCGGTGCTCTGAACGCCATTTTCTCCCAAACAAACAAGAAGAAGAGAAGGAAAAACCGGATAAAACGTCTCGCCTGGCATCATTATTCCCTGTTTCCTTCTTTTCCCCCTCTGTGTATCTAACTCGCTCTCGCCTGGCACCATCACAAAACCTTGGCAGGAGTGATCACATGATTTCCTACCAGAAAGCCACAGCATTCCCAGTAAGTATTCTGCTGACATTGTGAAGACATCTTTTGTCTAAATCAAAATGTTAGACAGGCGGGGGGCTGGGTGAAGGGTGGTGTTAGGAGTCATGGCAACCTCTACCTGGCAGGCTGCCCAGCACCCCGAGGTGGGGGAAGTAGGGGCTAATATGGTGTGGAGCAGGAATGCTTAATGCTTTCCAAAGTCAACTCTAGGGGCGTGCTGGTTGCTTGAGATTTCAGCTCTGATGCCAACAATTACAGTAAATACAAGAGACTGAATGCAAGGCAAACTAAGATGAACTCCTCCAGATTTAAATATATCTGGACACGGGATCGGACCAACATATTTCTGATTACAGGAAAACTGACATGATCTCCTTTATGATCGCTTAGCTTAAACAGAGCCTTTAGTTCTCTCTACCAAATGGCCAAGCAGCCCTCTGCTCCAGCCTACATTAAACAGTCTCATCCGACACAGTTCCAAAACATTCTCCCATTGAGAGGGTCATTTCATATCCTGAGAGGCAGGAGGCCGGGGTCAAAGTTCAAATGAGAATGGAAGGGGGGGTCTTCCCTTGAGCATTGGATATACCACTGCACACGAGACAGGGTGAACAAACCAGACAGACCTCTCAACATGGTAATACATGAGATGTGAAAAATCTATAGTCAGTGGAGGAGGGAGAGACACACACAACATGAGCTCAGATATGAAGAGCTTCATCATTTAAACTGGGGGTAGTTTACAGAAAATAACACTGATAAAAGAATATCTGTAACAAAAACACTGAGCCTGAGTCTAAATGTCATCATAGGCTCACTTTTCAAATGACTACATCATTATAGAAATATAATCAGACTGCTGGACAACAAAGGATTGGGAGTATAATTGCTTTAAAAAATGTGCCGTTGTCAATTGTTATAAAATCAGTTTACTGTGTAAACTCTGTAAAGCTTTTCATGTATTCTGAGCTTCAGTTAGGGTTAGCCATAATCACTGTAAATCACTTAAAGGAGCAGTAGGTACGTTTGAGAAACCGCCTCGGGTGCACAAAAATTCCAAAGTACACAACCGAAAAGACTTCCTACAGAGCACCTCCTCCAACACACATGAACGCGCACAAGATCATGATAATGAATGTAAAACAAATGTATAACACAGTTATTGTCAGTGCTTATATTTTTGAAGCTAGCATGTTTGTTTTGTGAAAATGTATTACAAATGTTACGTCTAGCTGACGAGAGCAGGCTGCGCCGGTAACGTTACATATCAGCTCGGTGTGCTCAGTAAATAGTCGCCATAGTTGAAAAGCAACTCCGATATTGACTCTGGTTTGACTTCTCCTAGTTTCCACTTTCTTTTTCTTCATAATTTGCTCCATTACAGTTTTTCTTTTGCGACCGGTAGACGATGTTGAAGAAAACTCCATGGTGAAACTGCCCTGCTGCTGCTGCTGCTGGCGACTGAGCAACAGCTGACGGGAAACACGCCCAATGACGGCACGCAATGACTGCACGAGTGTGTGTGTGTGTGTGTGTGTGTGTGTGTGTGTGTGTGTGTGTGTGTGTGTGTGTGTGTGTGTGAGATTGAAGGCTGACAGACAGGTCAGCCGGGCCGGCTAAAATAATTGGTCGTAGTTTTTACAGTATTAAGGCTTCCACAGATGAATTTTTTGTATGGATTTTTTTTCAAAGCACTTAGAATATGCATTGCTATCAGGATATTAAGAGCATTCCATGGAATATAACAAAAAGTGTATCTCGAGCCAGTTTCTCAAACTTACCTACCCCTCCTTTAATTGATCAGATGAGGGCAATTTACAGGCTGGACGGGGCGGCTATTCATCTTTTTGAGGCATAATATCTGATAGTTTGTGATCTACATTTCCAAAGATATCAGTCCTCTGGACAACAAAGGGGTGGCTGAGTATAGCATGCTTAAAAGAGGCCCTATTGTGCTTGTTGGGGTTTTCCCTTTCCTGTATTGTGTTATATAGGTTTCTGTGCATGTCAATGGTCTGCAAAGGCTAAAATCCCTCAAGAAGTTCCCTCCAGAGGGAGTTGCTCTCACGACCTGAAGCACCTCCATTGGACTCCTTTGTTTACTGCCTTATCATAGTGACATCACTTTGTAACACTCACGCTTCTATTGGCTGTCATTCCAACACATTGTACGTGATAGGCTAAGTGGCCGGACATCTCTAAGCACGAGCACTTACAGTTTGGCTGTAAGCAAATGTATCATGTATCTTGCTGTTCTGAGTTTGTATCTTGATGGTTTATTGCACTGTGCTTTAATGTAATGTTATGTTATGTTGTTTTCATCAGGAGTTGTTCACTCGATGATTGGCATTTTGCTCTAAATCCAAAAGTTAAACAATGTGTTCTTTTTACCAAAATCTGAAAAGTGGCAGCTCATACAGAAGGAAGAGTTTTTTGTTTGTTATTCTCCACAGGCACAGACACGTTGTTATTTTTGGCTCAAAACTTGTATCTCCATCAAACTAATGTTGTCTCAAGCTATGATGGATAAACAGTCAACAGGTTCATCCAGACAGACGTTTGTAGAGTTCAGTGTAATGAGAGACAAAGTCATCCAGCCGTTTTGTTGTGTTTCAGTATGTGACTTGACTTGCCAGGGATAGAATAACACAATACAGAACCCACAATGCTGGAATGAAAAATGTCCTGAATAATATTTTGGATAACTGTGCAGTTATTTTAAATATTGGAAGAAAGGAAACTGCAAACTAGTAATACGATGGCTGAGGCTGCACACAGAATTGACTTTGTTCCCCCTGTAGAGGCACTTCTCAATGCCCAGCCACGAGCAAACAGGATTCACAAATACAGAAATATTACTTCAGCGCTAGAACAAATAGGATGTGTTGACATTAACAGCAAGTGCATAAACTAGAAGCAAAACAGAAATGAGATCAGGTTTGTGATTCCATTATGGAACATTCCTTTTTTAGATCATTTTTGGCCAGTTTTTATTATAGTGATAGATTTGAAAGGGGGTTATAGGGATTATACGCTTAAAAGGTTCAGGGGCAGGATCTAAACCGACTTCCCCGAAACGTTCGATTTTGAAATTCATGCACACAGAGCACAATCAAAGGCATACAAGCTTCAATATGTAATAAAATACGGCTTAATAACATTCTGGCTTTAGAAGACAGTTGTTAATGCTCACTAATGTGGACTCTTTAGGAGGACAGAATGATGTTTAGGGACGGATACCCCGGGCTCTCGTGTTGCTTTAAAAGCTTACAGCCGGGGCCTGACCCACCTGTCTGTTGATTCTGCTGCCTAGCACCAGACACTGAGATTTTCAGCAAGGCTTATTGGCTGCAGCTGACTAACCGGCAACCAATCAGAGCGCAGAGAGGAATGGAGGCCATCAGACAGTTGTTGTAGGAGGGAGGGGAAGAGGGTGTGCAGAGACAACCAAACCTCATCCAAACAAGGAAGCCGCCACGAGAAAAACTGCAGGGAAATCCCATCCCTGAGCACAAAGGGTGTCTTTGGGGTTAATATATAAAAATACTGCCTCTTAATTTAAAGACACTTGGCAATAGAAATAGACTTTTGCCAAATGTAGATGCATCCCAATAACACAGTAAAGGGCATGTGCTTCTGAGTGGAGCAGAATTGATAACCTGGCTCCAGACGAGGCAGCTATCAGACCGTGCGTCGCTAAAAACGGATCAATACTTAATGAATTCCTCACGGCGCAGTTTCAGAAACATAAATGTATCCACACGAGTGCATAAAGTAACATCTGGGGATCGATGAATATGACATTACACACAGCCGAAGGAATGCATCTTCTTGATTGACCTGAGCATTTTCAAATTAATTCAGGCCAGAATTAAAATGGATCGGCCTGAGCGGCACCTTGGTTCGTCCTGGAATCTTTGTATTGTGTGCTCGGCTCATCTGGCCTTGTGTTTTAATTACCACTGTCTCCTATCAGGCAGCTCAGGCAATACGACAACAACAATGGAGAAATGAAAGGCTTAGACTGGCATTTTATAGTGAATTAGTGCTCGACAGAGATAAGGTTAGCATTGTCCTGAAATCAAATGTAATTAAAAAGCACACCGCAGCAGGAACCTGTGATGGATCTTAGTCAATATTCAATGCTTTTGTTTGATTCACTGTTTATGTGCTTTATTTTCATGGCTTTTAATAAAACCAAATCGATGATAAAAATAATGATGTTAAAACTGCCTTTGTGGGTGCGTTCCTAGAAAAAAGTAGTTATTTTTTAAAGTTTCTTTAATGGGAATAATTAGCAATTTTAGACCATAAGAATTTAAAATGAAGTATTTGCTAATTATATGCTCAGGTGAGTAGGTACGGTGGTTTTGATTTGAAATTTGGCATAAGTCATGCCATTAGATGAGCTGCTTGTGTGAATAACAAATATTCCTCACATTTTCGTGACTGCAAAAAAAGCGTAACAACTTCTAATATGGAGGCTGAATCAAAGCACGAGTCTGAATGCTATTAGTTCATCCTATCAACAATACCAAACCATGAGAGAATAAGCAGGTGAGCTAAACACAGCTTATTTAAAACCCTGAAAAAAATACGCTATTACACCAGCTAGCTTTTAAAACGCAATCTAAAAGGTTCTTTATTCATTTATTTACCAAAAAAGCTTTAAAAACGGTTTCCAGTTTGTATCTGGTACGTCTTTAACATTTATTTGAGGAATCCGAACACATGCAGTACCAAGTTCTAGTTGTACTCCAGCAACACCATCAAACGATCTTTCTGCTAAGATCTTAGCGACAGGTGTGTGTATTTCAAAGAAACCCAGAACATTATATTGCACACATCATTTTCCACAGGCCATCTTCAGAGACCATTATCGACCACATCAAGGATGACTTCTCATTGAGGAGGCGGTTATTATAATGATACCTTTTCTCTGCCAGAGCTCACCAAATGCTTTCCCAAAGATAATCCCTCTGCACAACCTCTCATTATCAAAGCAATTGTGTGACAATGGGGAGAAGAACACTGGAAATTACGTGAATTAGCGTAGGACTATGTGAGAATGATTGCTGACTCAAGGCTTTAATTAGGCCCTTGCAAAACAATCAGACACAATTAGGAGGTAGGAGTCGATGAGATACAACTCATGAGCAAGAAGAGATTATTTTGTAATTGATGATGGTTTTTAAATGCTCGTTTGATGCTTTTTCAGTCGAGTACTAGATAGAGGAAAGTGTGCACAGATCTTATTGTGGCTAATAAAGCAGGTGACTTGCAGGTAAATCAGCAGGTGAGTCAGCACTGCCTTCCAATAAAAAGGACTATTAGCTGGTAATTGACTTCCAAAGCATCGTCTGACGGGCTCTGGAAACAAGCTCTTAATTCTAAAGACATCCACAGTGCACCCTGCACGTCTACCAGGCCAAACAACTGGCAACATGCACATTTGTATGGAAGCAAACAGCTTATTAATGCCAAATCCTGGAAGTATTGTCAGATGTGTGAAAAACCCAACAAGAAACATAACCATCCATGTATTATTCCATACACATTTACTCACATTATAAGTGGAATATTATTCATAACTATTTAGGTAATACTAACACTAGACATAGACATTTAAATATTGAATTAACTTGTTTTATTACTTTTTTACATCCAGAAAAAGAACATAAACTGGCAGTATTAGTGAACATTATTCAAATGATCAAGCTTTATAAGACAATTAACATGGAAGTGTAAGTATGAAGTTGCTTCACTGTGTCTGGTTGGATATTACCAACAATATAAAGTTTGATACTGTAAATAAAAAAGGTTTTTTATAAAAAATAATAGTTAATATAATAAAAATAAAAATAATAATAATGATCATGAATTGAAATATTATCAACCTTAATTGTTATGGGCAAAAAAAGTGGTATTACATGGTATTTAAATAGTGTTACAGACCTAAATTACCACAGATAAAAGATACTGCAGACTTCATCCTGCATTATGTACTGGATGTATTCTGCTAGGCCTCTATGAGCTGCAGTATACACCGTGGACCACATGACACATGTACACCTCTAGTGAACTGTATTGATACTTCTATATTTTATATGTTTGACGGATCAAGACTTACTACACGAAATCACATGCAGCAGGTCTAGACAATAATTCAAGACATCTGTCCAAAGTTCATGTCCATTTGGC
>CALSBZ010045371.1:470604-485802 GCA_943591055.1 Gobionotothen gibberifrons | reverse complement strand
TGTGTGTGTGTGTGTGTGTGTGTGTGTGTGTGTGTGTGTGTGTGTGTGTCCATGCATGCAAGCTGAAACTTTTTGTATCACTTCAAAAGACCAACATGTTTTTTCTAATTTATATGTTCATCATAAGTTTAATTGAAAAATGTAGCCATAGGGTATACATTTATTACAGAAACCAATAAACATCTGGGTTTTTTCCACTGACAAGGCCCAGGACTTGGCTCGAGTCATCAATAATTCAATGAAGAATATGACTTATGATGAATATCATATGTCATCATTATCCTAGTGTTTAATTACATATTGCATCCATCTGTCCTTGATCAAAGTAATCAGAGTAAGTTGTGCTAATGATCCTTAATGTCATGACTGTTTATCAGCATATGAATTACATTTTCAAGTAAGTTTTTTGAAAATCATTGCATAGGTTTCAGCTCTATGTTTAGGTATCACTGTGTCTACTGTCTAAGTTGGTTTCAACCACCAACATAACTTGTTTTGCTTTTCTAATGACGAAGTTATGTCATGAGTCATGACTTCATCATTTTTGTTGCTGCAACTAAAGCGTGAATATCCCTGACAATAACGACAATGGCGGACTACGATGTGCTCATGTTGCTATTGCCTGGTTATTGTTTGTAGCTCAAAGCTACCGCTTCTGCAACAACTTTCTACCCCCGACATAAGCGGCAGAATGTTTGTGATCCATTTGAACCATTGTTAGAGTGCAGAGCAGACACCGCTGCTTTCTAGGGATGCACGATATTGGTTTTTTTAAACCGATACCGATAACTTCCTGCTTCTCAAGACCGATACCGATACCGATAACCGATAATAATATTATATATATATATATTAAATGTACCTGTAGTTTTTGCACACCTGGTGGTAAAAAAAAGACTAGTAGTGAGCAAATGACATGAGCATTACTACTATGAACAAAACAAAGCCAAGAACAGTTTTGACTCTTCAAAGTGACCATATTTATTTTCCCAAATAAATATAATTGAGTCAATCAGTCAATGTTTGTAGTCTTTGTCCAGCCACTGCGCCGTCAGACCTAGCATGCTAACGGGGCTAACATCACTGGTCCATATGTCCGTGGTGAAACTTATGTCCCGTATATCGTTATCGATCAGAGTATGAAGGAGTGTACATTGCATTTGTTAATACAAATAGCAAGCGAACTATCTAACTCTGAAACTTTGAAATAGTCCCATACTACCGACGACATGTTTGTTTACTGTCCTGGTTTCACGGCTGCACACCATTTACTTCACAGCCAGGCATGAGTTAGGGAGCGCTGGATTTGTGAAAAACTCCCCTCTTCCTAAACCACTAATACCACAGTACTGGCAAAACGGGAGGAGCCGAGTGAAAAACAAGCGCCCCTCATCCCAATCCACCCACACCGCAGTATTTTTTTCTTTTTTTGTACCCAAAAAATATATTGTATATTATCGGGGCTATTAATACTTTTATCGGGTTTATCGGGATGACGTCATAATTCCTAATATCGGACCGATAATTATCGGGCCGATAATTATCGTGCACCACTACTGCTTTCGAAACCCAAAAACCTGGTTCGCAATTGGGCACTGTTCCCTAACCAGCCCTGGGACCACCTTGGTACAAAAGAGGTATTAGAGGCTGCATGTCTGTTAGACTCCTCTCATCACACACAAAGGCTTCCGTCCTGGTCAAGTGAACCACAGCACTGCTCAGAACTGGAGGGAAATAAAACCGGAAGCTTGTACAAGTCAATGGTGAGCAATTGGGCTACTGTAATTGCTCTAAATCAGAAAAGATGACTAGCTTAGAGCAGAAAAAACTTAGACTGTAATAGCAGATCAAATATTAACTATGACACTAATGCTACTCTTTTGTTAACCACGTTTTGGCTGGACCTTCTGCTTGAGCAAAAGGATATGGATGACAATGTTGGGGAAACGCTTTGAGAAGGAGCTTCATCAAGATGGAACAAGATGGACTCGGTGGGGCTCTTGTTCTCTCGTCCTCCTCGGACTGCATGAGCAGCTGCATTGTTGGAGCAGTTATTCTCAAAACGATTCACTTCGTATTCCTTCCTGGAACAGCAGGGATTCACAGTCACACACTGTGTTCCCACATTAATCAGCAAAACTCAACATGAGGAAAATCCCTTTGTCCAGTTTCAAGACTAGGTTGTGTCTGCCATTAGTCTACTGAAGTGCAGCATTAAGCATACCTCACATGTTCTTCCCATTCATAGCAGATTTGTGCCTGAAAGTATTCCTTGTTCCAGAGGAAGGGTTTTACTGCAGGAATACTTTTTAAAGTGACATAACAAGAGAGACAAAAAGGGTTCTCTCTCTTTGTGTTTAAATGCTTTTTAGTAATTCGATTACAACCCGTGTAAGGCAATACGGAGATTCTTGTGACTGACAAACAAACATTGTGACATAATGATCTTACTTGCATTAACGGGGTAATTGGAGAAGCCACAACTCAATTTTCAGAGATGGATTACTCTTCCCATTTTCAAATGACTCAACATGTATGCTCCATTTAGTCTTTCAACTGTAACTGTGCAGATTTTGCACACATACTACAAAGTCACAGAGTGAACCACATGCAAAGCAGTGTCTTTAAAGAAAGAGTCTAAAGCGTGATAAAATAAGAACTTTGTGTTAACGTCATGTAAAAGTAATGAACCCAACGTTACTTTTACATTCCAATATCTCTGTAGGTGTTCACAGCTCCTTATGGCTATCAAACAACTCCTGGTGAGTAGGGATTTGCACTATTAACATGCTCTCTGCACGACCTAATGTATTATGGAAGGAATACTAAAAGTAAAATTGTGCTTTTTTCTTTTGCTTGAGTGGCACTAAAGGAAACCACCTCCTATTTCCTGTAGAAGTCAGATCCAGCTTGCTTTTAGCCGTTTCTGTTTTCATCGTGAATGGACCTCTGTCATTCACTAGGCAGCAGGAGGCTAACAACTAATAAATCACTGCCACTAATGGTGCATTTCCATTGCAGGGCCTCGGTATAGTTAGGCCTTGGTAGGCCAGGCTCACTTTATGCTGCGTTACCATTACAGTTTTAGGAACTGAGGTAGTAACTATAGTAACGCAGTGTAGGCGGAGCCGTGACGTCATCTTCAATGCGAAACACAAAACCAACATCAGCTGTTAGCCCTCAGAGCTCACAGCTCCTCATATCTGTTCAGAAACTAAACAAAAGTTAAACAAGTACAAACCACAGACTGTCTGTGTCATGGCGAATACAGTCGCTGGTTTATGTATGTCTGTATAGGCCGTTGTTGTGAGTGTGGACGGTCGGAGCATATACTGCGTTAGCTTAGCCGATCTCCATTCAGAAAACACGCATTTAAAAATATTTTTCACCTGCCGTCTGCATACTTGTCAAAGCATTAATTCATGGTTTTTACTAACCGGTATCAGTAGTGGAAACACAACCAAAAACGGGCCGGGCACGGCACGCTTAAACCGCGCTGTAGTGGAAATGTGCCATCAGTGAGCTTTTCCTTTCACTGCTTGCAAACAGCAACCAGGCTAATTTATAACCAGAGGAGGCATGAGGGAGAGGCTAAAATAGGCGAAGAGGTCAGGCAGGTTATCTTGCAACATGTATTAATTTGCATAAAGGAAAACCAAAAACTAAGATGATGTTTAGACATACACTGGATGACCATTATTATTAAAATCCTAAAATACATCCTAGAATTAAATAATTTAGGCAGTTATACTGCACCTAAATGTATACGTTAGTAAGGCTCTCACATTGTTCATTATATTTTAGAAAAATGTAACTGATGAATGTCCCTCAAGATGAAATATACAGTATACAAGCAATACACACAACAAAACATGTAATTCTCTAAAAACACGGTTACTTGGCAGAAAGCTTTGGGATGGCAGTGAACACAAATGTTCCTGATTTCATTTTGAATCTTTATAACTGTTCAAATGTTGTGAGAGAAACTATTTGAAACTTTGTATCAACAAACAGTAATCCAAGAATACTATTTTCCATTACTGTGCAGGCAATGTATGCTTTTATAGTTTATTATGTTATATATCTGTGGCAGGAGCCGCCTCCACCAAGACTGCAGCTCTTTGACAGTAACTTCACTAGTTCTCATTAGGAAGGTATGCAGTGCTGCTTCATTAGCTTGTGACCCACATGCCCAAATTAAAGAACTAGATTCAGCTGCAGACAGAGTTTGAGTGTATTTAAGGATAGACTGAAATCCAGAAGCTTCCTGTGCATACTAGTGAAATTAATTATGGTACACAGAGAGCAGACTAACAATGAATTGAAACAGCCAAAACTAACCTCAACCATTTTTGCGTCTATTGCTGCCTTAAAAAAGTCAATTGAGGCCAGTGAGGACACTTCATTCCCATGTCAGTACTATGTCTAATGAACAGAGGGACTGAGGGAGGCACAGAAAGGGCCGGTCAGAGGGACGGGATCTGGGAGTTAGGTCAAAACCTTAAACCGCTAAAGAACCACAGAGGGGAGACGCATAAATCAAAACTCTCAAGTTCAAAGCTTCCTAAAAGGAGAACAAATACTGAGGAGAGAAGACTATTCATTCTTTCTTAGAATTAAGCCTGCAAGTGTATTACAATTTATACATTTCATATTAAAGATTTTTGTGAGGTGGAGGATAACCCCTCGATTCCACTGGGTCCGTCTGCGTCGCGTTACGGCAGCGCCGCGGTTTTGGTCCGGCCTCCTCCGGCGTCATACCTTACCGGGCGCGTTTCAGAAGCATTTCAGAAGCGGAGCGTCTTGCCTACCGGCTCGTAGTTTTTGTTGATTTGGGCATATTTCCTGGACAGGCTACTTTGTGCAGACAAAGTTAATAATAATTATAATATTCCAGTTATAAACGACATGAATCAAAGATGTGTTGCTGTATTTTAGTGGTAAAAAAATGCATTTATCATCATAATTATTCTATATATATAATTTACACAGTGCCTGTAAACCGGAGGAGAACGCTGGCATTTCTCCTACTACGGAGGGATAGGGTCTGCAAAATTTGTTTATTTTGGGGATGGGCCGGATGCTCTGACCGGTCCACTTCCTGTCCGGCGCCTCTGCAACGCCTCGTGTCGAAAAATAGACTTGAATCCTATTTTGAGCGGAGCCCAACACGGCGCGTCTGGTAGAATAGCACCCATTGACTAGAGTGGCCGCGATCTTTGCGAACGCCGCGGCGCAGCCGTAACGCGCCCATAACGCGACGCAGACGGACCCAGTGGAATCTAGGGGTTAGACTGGTTGGTTGTTTAAACAGTTGTATCTTAGGGAATGTGAATTATTTGTGGACAAACCTAGACTAGAGCCTAGTAAAAAAGGTATTCAATCCCATTAAGTCTTTAAAATTGAATGAAATAAAAACGTATGGGGAACGTTAATTGCAATAATTCCTCATCAACATAACTGTAAAACAAACTTTAATGGTTGTATGCGAGTCCAGTGCTAAAGAGGTAAAGAGTACATTTATCATATAAGGCGAATCAGAAAAGCATCGTGACCTGTTTCTACGGAGATTAACCTACAGCTAACAATCTGCAACAAGTAACTTTTTAAAGGCGCTATCCTCTACATTCATGAAGCAGTGAATCGTGTCCTGAGGAAATATGGAACATGGATTAGTCTACCGGAGACTTTGTGAACTTGGAATCTTGAGAAGAAGAATACATGAGCAATGCATTTCTCATCTTTGAAAGTCATTGTTCACCTCTACGTGTGCCATTTCTCAAAATAAATTAGGTTAAAATAAAATTTGACATTCAAAGTTCTTAACAGCTTTGTCAGATGGTATGGGTGAGTCAACGTGTTTAATGTCTCAGAAACTGCACTCAAACAAAACTTTAAAATCACAACAATGTGAAAAAGTGAGACCGCCGAGCAAATGATCAATTTCATGTCCTAAATAAATGATCTTTACAACAAAGCGCCGGTAGTAGTTCCAAGGCACATTTTCCGCAGTGACAATGTCATACTAGTAACGTTTCGGAGCCTTTGTGCTGCCTGGGCCAAGTGCCATTCTCTTTGACCCCTCCAAATTCCCCTCCCCCACTCCATCTCGCTCTACCTTGACCCTCAACACTTTTAGCAAAATCAAATGCATAGAGCCCCTTTTGTCAAAGCTTGCAAATATTGTGTAGCAATGAAACATATGTGAAGGAAAATGTTTTCCCCTTGAAGAACTGCCAATTAAACAATAAAACTCAAAAAAGGTAACTGCATGAATCAAAAGCAATGAGGAATCAACGGAGCGGGAACCCAGGCATACAGAGATTCTTGGTAGAGGAGAGAACTTCCAGAAAGTGTTGTGAGAGAAAGAGAGAAGCACTTACCACGTCGAGCCCGTTATCCGAGACCGAGAATGAAAGATTCCTCTCTTCTATCTCTGATCCACTTCCATTTTTCTGAGCTCCCATATGGCACCCCCCACCCCGAGAGGCAGAAAGAGTGCAACAGAGGGAGAGTCGGAGAGAAGGAGAAGAGAGGGGGGGTGCATTAGTCCAAGTGTAGAGATGGAGGGGACTGTTGCAGCTGTGCACCCCCGTCAGTATCTCCTCAAATCCAATCCTCTCCTCTACGAGTGTTCTGCAGCACAGCGGAAAAAAGACAACGGAAACAAAGTGATCCTCTTACACACAGCCCAGAGAGGAAGGGAGAGGGACGGGGGAGAGGAGCGTAGAGAAGGAACGACACAAAGTGAGCTGGTGAGGAAGGCCGAGGCGTCTGGAGAGCAGGTTCAAGTTTTGAGCGTTCCCCTTTCTGTCGTAGGAGTGGGAGGGAACAAGAGGGACCTTGTAGAAAGCCGAGGAAACAGTGCATAATAACTTCCAGCTTCTTTCTCCCCCCTCTTCTCTCTCTCTCACTGTGTTTTCTCTCGCTCTCTGGTAATATGCCTGGCTGCAGCCCCCCCCACCCCTCCTCCGGACGCTGGAATGCAAGGCAAGAGCTTCAAGGGGCCCAGTTAGACAACCCTCAGAGTCACTGCACCTTGACCCCCGGGTCAGATGCAGAGAGAGTGTGTGTGTGTGTGTGTGTGTGTGTGTGTGTGTGTGTGTGTGTGTGTGTGAAGGAGGGGTGGGTTACTTTTGTGTCTGTATATACTTACATTTGTGGGGCCAGCTTTGCCTCACGAGATCACATGACCGTACCTAGACAGTGATTTTACTGTGGAACATTTACTCTGCTGTAACAATTCACAATCAATGTAACACTGATTGGTGTTACACACACACCGTCGCTCCATAAGAGGAATTTTAATAGAGCTGTTTTATATGTGGAGAGGATAGTACCAAACCCTATATTTCACTTTAAAAAAAACATTTGTTTTAATACATTTGATTGTAGTTGAAAGTAATTGAAAAATTGTTTGGACGACATACCTATGTACAGTATAGGCCATCATAGCGGAGATACAGAGGCAGGTTGCAGTGTTTTTTGGCCTAACACATTAGGATTTAAAACAAATCTTTATTTTGTTTTAATGTAATACATTTTTCTTTTCTCATTCCATGTTGTGTTGTGCCACATAATAGCATGGCAATCATTTGTGCACAATCATTTGACAAGAGATTGGCTTTGCAATGTACTTTTAAGGTACCTTAATTTCAGATAACTCTTACCCCTCGATTCCACCGGGTCCGTCTGTGTCGCGCCGTCACGGCTGCGCCGCGGTCTTGGTCCGGCCAGCATTTCAGAAGCATTTCAAAAGCGGAGCGTCTTGCCTGCCGGCTCGCCGTTTTTGTTGATTTGGGCATATTTCCTGGACAGGCTACTAGTTATAAACGACATGAATCAAAGATGTGTTGCTGTATTTTATTGGTAAAGAAAATCATTCATCATCATAATTATTCTATATATATAATTTACACAGTGCCTGTAAACCGGAGGAGAACGCTGGCATTTCTCCTCCTACTTGAAAGACTACGGAGGGATAGGGTCTGCAAAATTATTTTATTTTGGGGATGGGCCGGATGCTCTGACCGGTCCACTTCCTGTCCGGCACCTCTGCAACGCCTCGCGTCGAAAAATAGACTTGAATCCTATTTTGAGCGGAGCCCAGCGGCGAGAAGCTTCTGGGACGCTTCTGAGCCGTAACGCGGCGTGTCTGGTGGACAAACATAACGTGGGCGTATCATATGCATGCAAAAACGGACTTCTCCGCCCACTTTTGGGGGAAAACAAAGCTGTCAGTTGAACGGCGGTTAATACAAATTCTGAAGTTTTTGCCAATCCGATCAGAAATGTAAGAAAACCGGAGATTTTTGGATCTTCAAAGAGCCCAATTACAATGGCCAGACCAACCCAGTCTCACAAAAAAACTTGTAATAACTACGTTGGTCCACAACGTAGGACGTAGTATTTCTACAAAAACGCCTCTGAAATTGTAAGATCCCTACGTTTTTTTTCACCATTCATTCCAATGGCTGGCGTCTATGTCACGTGATCTTCACATTTCTCCCTGCAGAAAAAAAAAACATGGCCGAACTTCGTTTTATTTTCGGTGTAAAATGCCTATTTTAAGGTTAGTTTGGCCATTAAAATGCGTTTTGATGTCATTTGATGCGAGAAATATGAGTTGTTATTTCAGATTATGTGTGCAGTGGATGTACATGATCTTTAATTTGCTAGTTATTACGAAGATTATTTCAGGAAATTGTGTCTTTACATCGTTTTCATTGTTACCAAGGTGGTTGCTAGGGACGCTGCTATCAATATTATTTCTGTTATGTTGTGTAACTGTTTAATGGTGTTATCTTTATTGCTACCCCCTTCCCCGTCAACAATAACACATCATTATCCTTGTGTTTATTCATTTGTTTGATTAATAAACACAAGTTGGAGTCCGTCAGGACCGAGGGTCGGAGCAGCTAATTTGCTTTACAGAATATTACACCCGGAAGTAAGTATTCTCTCCGCTTCGCTTGACAAACCCCGTGATAGTCCTCAAGCTCTGTGATTGGAGAGTGTGCTCCGAGGGTTACGCCGAGCGTTGAACAGCACTTGAAATGGGATGGAACCACGGCAGACTGTCCAAAACTGGATTTGAACGGGTCCACCCCGTCCCTGTTGTTCATTGATAAGCCTGAAACATGCACTTGTCAAGGTTCAGAGGCAACTTTTGCAAATATGGCAGTAGCCATCGATCATCTTAAGATAAGATATACTTTATTGATCCCAAGTTGGAAACATTTGCGTTACATCAGCATGTGTAATAGTTGTAAATATGCAGTGGTGTTTATTTGTAAATCATTTAGTATAATCACACAAATTCTGTGTTTTATATTTAATAATTCTGTGTTCTTTATTTATTGATTGTTCAATGCCTGACAAGGCCGGAGATGAAAAACTTGGGTCGCAGGTTCCTCAACAGTGCATTACATCTATCAATATTTGTGTATACCTCCACCATTAAACTGTCATATTCTGCACATTTCTTATACTATCTACATACATCTTATAAGAGTATAATACATATGTATAATATCAGTTAAAGGTCACATGTCATGGCCATTTCCACTGATCATAATTCCATTGTTGAGGTATACTAAAATAGAAAAATACTGTGCAATTTTCCAAACTCACATTGGTTTCGCATACAGCATCTCTGTAAAGTATGTGTATTCAGCAGTATTCACTTTCTCCACTAAACGGCTCGCTGCAGCTCTCCCCCCCCCCTCCCTGTGAGCCCAGTGTGCTCCGATTGGTCAGCTCGGCCCCTCTGTTCTGATTAGTCAACCACCAGAGAGGCTCCGCTCCGAAAGGTGGCCTAGCTGACAGTTAGCTGCTAGCTAGTTGAAAACACCAACAGTATCACACACCATGATATGCCAATATATACACCTTACACACCCCGCAAAACCTCCATAACATGTACAGATTCGAGTATAGACATTTGAGGTGTAGAACGGAAGAAGAGTACGTTATTTTTACCTGTAATAAACTACTACTGTGGTGCCGAGAGATGGGAGTCGGAGGCGGGGTATCAAAGCTACAAGCTAGACTTTTATTTAGCATCTGGAAACACACATGTAAACAACTTCATAGACGGGAAGTGAAGACCGGCGGAAACAAGAAGACCGGCTCACTAAAATGTCCGTGCAGAACAATACCCCAACCCATAGATCTGTGGGTGAATAATGTCAATCACCACACTACTTTGTTTGATGAAAAATCAAATCATGGTTTGCTATATATGAATGATATGTTATAGGAGCAAATACTTCAGGGAAGAAAGGCTACTAAGTATTTTCTATCAAACTTAATTTTAGAAATGTACAAAATGAACATAAATATACATATATACACGGTATATCATCCATTCCTCCCCTTATAGGCGTTGTCCCCTTGTCGCCGTCTTGCAAGCTACAACCGGGGCTGTTAAGAGGCATCAGAGTGGTCATCCCGTCTCGATCATGTATTGTCCGCCAGATACGCCAGGAGTTTCCTGATCTGGCTGGATGAAATCAAATGCAAATCACAAAATATTATATAATAGAAACGTAGTTGTTTTAGATTCGTTAGTAGTAGTTGTGGTAGCAGTGTGTATCTCAACACCGTTAGCTTGCCAGCTAATATGCTAACCTAGCTTTGTTGTTTACCTTGGTAGCATATGAACGTTAGCTCGGAGAAAAGGCAACTAATGTAGTGTAATAAAACCACTATGAACAAAAGCTAGTGGTTCATATTAGGCTAGCTATAACGTGTTCACAATTGCAATCTTATACAGTAGTCTGCTACGTTCGGTCATTCGTTGTAGCTGGCATGAAAACAATGTTTTCGCCTAGCATGTATAGCTAGCCTCGTTAGCATGCACAGAGCCGCATCGCAGCTCGGAGGAAAACCACATATAATGTACTGGCCGTAAGGGAAATCACCCGGAGTATACTGTATGAGTATTCCGTGTGTGAATGCAGACATTCTCCTGCCATGACAAACATGTAAGGCCATCTGCTGACATTGTAGTTTATATATGTAAACGTTAGCAACTGAGTTAGCCCAGTTAGCACCGTGTCAATGGCTTAGCACCCCAAAAAACGTTTACCCATTTTCACAGTTGTGGTAGATATAGCTTGCTTGTTTTAAACATCATAAATACACAAACAATAATGAATACTTACAGGTTGGGTACCCGAATCTCCCGCTGGTCCAAAGTAGGAACAGCATCGTCCTTCAGTGTCCTACGCTGTACATATCCGGTATGAATCGCTCCATGTTTTGTGAAGCTATTCTCCGTGAAATGCCGCGCACACAGTAAAATACCGGCTCCAACATCTGAAGGAACAGTGTTAAAAAGGAATGTCAACCACTGACTTCGTCGTGGTTCTGCCCTCGGTAAGGCATGCATTGCACATTTCCCCTCACAAGACAGGAAACAGACCCTCGTTGGCATGACTGGATACAGTTTTGAACTGAACCTGAGATTCCAACAGTATATATGCTAGGCTGGCAGAGGGTACGGCCATAGCTCTGGGCGTGGCTACTGGGTGCTTCTACGACACAGCACCCAGGAAGTAAACAATGGACAATGACGTATCTCCAACGAGCCGTTTTGGGGAGGGATTTTCTGTTTTAGAGTTGTACTCACTACAGGGTGTACTTTGAGGGTTTTGACTCTGCACACCGTTTACATGCAGAAAAACCTTCATAACACACAAGGGGACGGGTAATAACCGGAAAAGCATGACACCTCACCTTTAAATTGCACAGCTGTTTTCAGGATCCGCCGGCCGCCATCAGACACACAAATCTAAAATGGCCTAGTTTAACTAGTGAAGAATCTTTGTCTTAACAGGCATTCTTCTTACCGATTGATTTGAGCTCTTTTGTGTGTCTGCGTTGCCAACGTCCCCGGCGAACAGCTGGCTTTGTTGTCTCTCCTGTTCAGCGAGATCACGTGTCGGGGAAACACCAACTATTAGATATGTCCGTTTTTCTCGCGTCCAGGAGAGAACTGGTTAAAATAATGAGAACAATGAGTCTCGACTATAAGTTTCAAATGGTGGTACTTTAATAAAAATAAGGCGTGGTATTGTTACAAGCAGGCGGCAGTTCAATGGAGGAACACAGCTATTGTCCTCCGAGGAGTAGGGAAGAAGGGCCGAACGGAACCTCTTCTCTCCTTTTATATCTCAGGTAGACTCCCCCTTCTTTTTCAGCTGGCGTTGCTGCTGGTGACTTCCGCTTGTTTCTTCAATGTCCGACATCACACTAAACAGAGGATCTTTGCTTTGTACATTCAACACATGACTAAACACACCTCTTCTCTACCTATTCTCCTTCATGTCTTTTCATTTGGTCAATTTAACGGCTTGATCCGTTACGTTACGTTACGTCTCTGAAGTCAAGTTACTGTTAGTATTTCGGACATTACGTCTCCACTGCAGCCTGTGCATCTCCCCGTTTTTGTGCTTAGTGCGTACGCATGGGTTAGAGTTTGCGTGGAGGACCGCACGTTTTCCCGTCAAGTTAGTATTTTATAAATCGCAAACATTGCGTAGAAACTGGCGTACGCCATTTTTTGAGAGTATATACCTTTATAAATGAGGCCCCAGGCCTTTGGTCTCAATTCTGCTTCCTCCATAAGCAACACGCTCGCCATTGGTCACTTGTGTGAACGTTTCTTGAGAAAACACATTGCATTTAGCTCCTGTGTCAACTTTCATTTCAGTTGGTATGCCATTAATGTGAATTGTAACAAATCCTTCTTCTTTGTCGTTAGCTTGAGGATTAACACTATCAACATATTTCGATATCTACGCCATCCATGTAGAACTTGTCTTCTCTGTGTGTTATGGGCTCTTCTACTGTTACTTAATGTACAGACTATTTAAAAGTCTTTCTATTTGAATGACTGTAGCTGCGTGGTTTAGACTTGCAGCATTTTTTGTAGTGATTCACTTTTTCACAATTATGGCACTTTTGCCCGAAAGCTGGACACTTTTCTCGCTTAGCTGCATGGCTGCCTCCGCAATTATTGCAGTTAGAGATGCTCTGGGAGTGAGCGGGTGACTGTGGCTTTCGCTGATACCTTCTGCTAGAAACAGGTCTCACTGCATCAACGCCAAGCGGCAAACTCTGGGGAAGAGCCGGGACGCCAATGCGGAAGTGCCTCAAACTGCAGTTCATCTAGTGGCCAGTAGGAGCAGTCTGCAGAAGGGAGCAATTTCCATAGACCCCAATGTTAAAATGCCCAACTTTACAGCAGAAATAAACATGTTTACATCGTGGTTCAAAAAACCATATTCTCTGTATAGTTAAATCCCCCCTTCATGAATATGGTTTGGGGGGGTGAATTTTTTCTCAACTCATCTGTTTAATTAATATTAAGCCTTAAAGTTATGCTTATATTAGGGCGTGGTCACATTGAGTGACAGCTCTGTCCAGTGACTGCTGCTGTTAGCTTCTTGTCTCTCTGCTAGCAGCTCCGTGAAGCTACAGGCACTCAGCCTGTTCAGTTCATCCAGGGAACACAACTTGACCCGGCCGTGTTTGTTTGTTCTTCATGCTTATATATCGGACTATTGTGACTCGCTCTGAGGTAAAAACAGACGGTGCATGAATGCGTTTTTGCGGTAAGTGAAATTCGAGTACTTTATTTATGTGTTAATGATTTTAATTAGCTACGTAATGCATGTTAAGGCTTGGGTTAGCGTGTAAGCTACATCGGTACTAACGATGCTAATAGTAGCCTCCAAGTTAAAATCATAGGCTATATATATAAACAAAGGTTAAAATGAAATAGACAAATGTTAAGCGTTAACTGGGATAATACTGTACAACAAACGGCTTTTGTTTGAGGTTGATAAAATAAGGTCATCCTTGCAACTTAGAGAGATATTTTATTATGTAGGTAGGAACTGTATGCATCGCTAAGGTTAAGGCTATGCTCAAGTATGTAGACAAGCTAACATCGAAGTAGTGTATGTGAAATCAACCTCACAATAAGATGTGTGTATATTACAAATAATAATGTCATATTTCAAGATGATTACTTAGATATTATGGTTGGTTGAGCTGGAGTTCATTATTGAGCTTACACGTTAACGTCACAGTCATCTGAAGAACGAACCCAAACCTTGTTGTTTTTATTAATTGTATTACCAAATGGGTATCAAATAAACAGTAAGCATTGGTAACACAACTTCCAAAGTCACAGTAAAATAAAAAGGACCCTGACTCGGACAATACACAATCCAACATGTTCAACAGAAGAGAATCAGTTATTTTGTTTGTACACATGGTACTTTACATATATATCTGTTTGTTTAAGGTGTCCAGGTGATGCAGACAGGCTGGACCAGAGAGTGAGAGACAGAACTGGACTCCTCCCAGCAGTGAACTTCAGCACAGGTACAAAGACTCTTTTTTTTCATACTGTACAAAGAATCAAGAAAGATATTTGTTTAAATAAATGAAGTATTGACTTGAATACACTGATATACATTCCATTAAACAATACTAAATACTAGATCACCAACACATCAGTTAAGTTGAGCGGTTTTTCCATGCAAAAAGTTACATTTACTGTAGATATTTAGCTATATGACTTTGTCAGCTTTCTAATTTAATGTATTGAAGGCAAAGATATTTAACACATAGTGAGAACTGCTACTACACTGAACAAAAATATAAACGCAACACTTTTGTTTTTGCTCCCATTTTTCATGAGATGAACTCAAAGATCTAAAACATTTTCTATATACACAAAATAACCATTTCTCTCAAATATTGTTCACAAATCTGAAAAAATCTGTGATAGTGAGCACTTAATAATAATAATTATAATCCATCCCACCTCACAGGTGTGGCATATCAAGATGCTGATTAGACAGCATGATTATTGCACAGGTGTGCCTTAGGCTGGCCACAATAAAAGGCCACTCTGAAACGTGCATTTTTGCTTTATTGGGGGGGTCTGGGGGGGTCCGAAAACCAGTCAGTATCTGGTGTGACCACCATTTGCCTCACGCAGTGCAACACATCTCCTTCGCGTAGAGTTGATCAGGTTGTTGATTGTGGCCTGTGGAATGTTGGTCCACTCCTCTTCAATGGCTGTGCGAAGTGCAAACTGGTTTTCGGACCCCCCCAGACCCCCCCAATAAAGCAAAAATGCACGTTTCAGAGTGGCCTTTTATTGTGGCCAGCCTA
>CALSBZ010045371.1:451397-470504 GCA_943591055.1 Gobionotothen gibberifrons | reverse complement strand
AAGCAAAAATGCACGTTTCAGAGTGGCCTTTTATTGTGGCCAGCCTATTGTAGCCTGTGGCATATCAAGATGCTGATTAGACAGCATGATTACTGCACAGGTGTGCCCTGTGGAAATCCCCAAACAGGCGAAAACCTACCAGTTTCACCCACTGTCTCTGCCACCTCCCTCCATGCCTGGTTCCTCCGGTTTGTATCCCGGTAAGTTAACCTGTTAAGCCCTTAACCTTAGCCTTTTTTCACGACACTGTGTCTCAAGGAACCTTAATATTTAATAAACTATGAATATTTTATATCCATATAACGGGGAAAAACAAAAAAACTAAAATTGTATTTTATTTTTTCGAAAAAAAACACACAGTATACTGACCCTCTGAATTAGCCCAGAGCGAAAAATGCTAACCTATTACCGCACCGAAAATCACTCCAAGCTCCCTTATTACTTATCCTAGCTCTGCACATCCATAACATCGTTTATGATCATAAAGACACAGAATCTTACGGTGCCAGCCTCAACACTGAAAGATACAAACTCACAACAGGGGAAGCAAACACAGATATCACAACACGTACCTTCACGGAGCTTTTTACCGGAGATGTCTCACCGTAGTTGTCAATCTGATCATAAGACTGTTCAATGGCATTCAAACGAGAAAAAACGATGCTGCATCGGTTAATCCATAGGTTGAGAAAGTATGGGCAATCTCATTGTTTTCATTTATAGTCCATAATTCCATATTGATGGCAAAACCGGAGACCAAAAGTTAGCTGCCAATGGTAGCCACCTGCTGCTGCTATTTCCCATGTATTGACTCACGCGGCACTCTAACAAACAGACATGACCAAATAAGGACTATGTGGGACTTCCCCTCGATTCTATTGGCTCTGACGGTCAGAAAGAGATGTCACATGTCAAAATCGAGCAAGGGGGGCCAGAGATAGGTCAAATCCACCCAAAAGAGGTTATTTTTTTCTAAATGTCTCTAAAAAGGTCAAATATCACTTGTTTTGCATCAATCTTGATACAGGGTACTTATTATATGTTGTACTTTGGATTCCTAAAGCTTGTAGTCTACTAACCCATCATCCAAGGTTAGTTTTCACTATAAGTACAACATATCTTTGGACGGACACTATAATTTGCTATAATCTATATTGATTCTGACTTTTCTACATCCAACTCACAGGTTTATCATTACTTTGAGAAAAAAGATTATTAATTTAACCCTTTTAGAAGGGAAGATATGGTCATTTGTTCTGGGAATGTCATTTTCAAGCCTGAAACATGAAAAACAGGCTCGGGGTGGAACAGGTTAAGGGTGATTTGCTACCGCAATAACTAATTTCTCCTCCGTTTTTAGGAATATAGAAAATGTCACTCCCAGCTTGCACGCGGTTTGATTGGCTAGCGCTTGAACTGTCAGATTTGCTTAAACGGGATTTGATTGGCTGACGCTTCCACCTCAGCTTCAAAAGTTGAATATTGCTCAACTTTTGAATCCTGGAAATCCTGAAAATCCTGAAAATCTTCGCTTTGCTTCCCCAGAATGCAGTTCGGCGATAAGCGAGGCAAAGTGACGTCACCCCATTCAAAGTCAATGGGGAATTTTTTTTCAGAAGCGTTGGAAGATTTTTTTCACGCTGCTGTGTGGACGGGCCGTTATTTGGAGCAGGCTGGAGCAGGCGGGATTTGAACTCTAACGTCACTGTCGAGCCGTTAGTGGCCGACTCCGCCTACTAAGGGCTTCTCTGCAACTCTGCAGAATCCTATGGGTGACGTCTCGGACCCTACGTCCATTTATATATACAGTCTATGATCAACGCTGGAAGCTTGAACGGCTAGCGTCCTGCTGCTTTCCTCTGTCATTTCGTCCAGACTGAAATAGCTTTAGCAATTGTCAGTTCACTGTGTCTCAACAGAGATTTTCTTAAAGAGTCATTGATTATGCCACATACTATTCTGTCACAGATTAGTTCTTCAGCTAAGTCTCCAAAATGGCAACTTTTAGCTTTTATCTTTAGATCACTGATGAATGACTCAATGCTCTCACCTTGCTTCTGATTTCTTGAATGAAACTTGTGCCTTTTGTTAGCTTTGTTCGTTATTCTCGCGTCCAGGAGAGAAGCTTAGGATAAATGAGACTAATGGAGTCTCTGGCATAAGTTTCAAATGGGTACTTTAATTAAAATGGTGCGGTAATGTTACAAGCAGAAGGTGATTTCAGAGAGAGAGAGAAGGAAGCTGCAGCTTCCTCTCGCAGTCGCGGCGGAGCAGAAGAGACCCCACAAAGTTCCGTCACCTGACTATATATGTCATTTGGCTCCTCCTCTTCAATGGCGGCTGTGGCGTAATCTTCCGCCCTCCTTTCACCAATGTCTGATATCGCACATAACAGAGGATTTTGCAAATAGACCTCCACAACAAACTGGTGAGAGGAATCAGGGTGGATGAGCACAGGGGCAGTGGTGAAAAGTCTCTTTAGCTCTGAGAAGGCTGCATCACACTCAGGGGTCCAGGAAAAACCAGTTGAAGTGGGTCTGGTTAAAGGGCCCGCCACTCTGCTGTAGTCTCTGATGAAGCGCCGATAGAAATTGGCGAAACCAAGAAACTGTTGAAGCTGTTTAACTGAGGTTGGTTTGGGCCACCCCGCCACTGCTTGGATCTTCTCAGGGTCAGTCCTAATCTTTCCTTCCTCAACGATGTAGCCCAGGAATGAGACTGTGTTGACATGGAATTCGCGTTTCTCCGCCTTCACAAAGAGTCTGTTTTCCAGGAGTCTCTGCAGCACCTGTCTGACATGGATAATGTGCTCCTCCTGGTTACGAGAGAATATGAGGATGTCATCCAAGTAGACAAAGACTGACCGGTTGAGGAGGTCACGGAGCACATCGTTCACCATCGACTGAAAAACTGCTGGGGCATTCGTCAATCCAAAAGGCATAACCAGATACTCAAAGTGTCCGAGTGGTGTGTTAAAGGCCGTCTTCCACTCGTCTCCTTTTCGGATTCTGATGAGGTGGTAGGCATTGCGGAGATCCAGTTTGGAAAAAATGGTGGCTTCCTGGAGGGGTTCAAAGGCGGAGTTAATGAGGGGTAATGGTTATTTGTTTTTTACAGTGATGGCATTAAGACCCCTGTAATCAATGCAGGTCCGCAGTGAGCGGTCCTTTTTGGACACGAAGAAAAAACCAGCACCGACCGGGGAGGAGGATGGGCGAATGACACCGGCAGCCAGGGAGTCATGGATGTAACTCTCCATGGATTTTCTCTCAGGGCAAGACAGGTTGAACAGACGTGAGGAAGGCAGAGGGGCCCCGGGAAGGAGGTCAATGGGACAGTCGTAGGGTTGATGAGGAGGAAGAGAAAGAGCTCGCTGTTTACTGAACACCTCTCCTAGGTTATGATATTCAGTGGGGACAGATGACAGGTCAGGCGGCTCGATCTTGGGTGGTGGAGAGGCGGCCTCTGCTGGTGGTAGGGCAGACTGCAGGCATGAGGATAAACAAAAAAAACTCCAACTAATGATTTTGCCAGTTATCCAATCAATCTGGGGGTTGTATGTTCTCAACCAGGGATGGCCCAACACTATAGGGGCATGAGGTGAGGAAATTAGGTGAAACTGAATGAGCTCACGATGGTTTCCAGACAGAATGAGGTTTACTGGCTTGGTGCGGTGAGTGACTTGGGCCAGGAATTTTCCATTTAGAGCATTAGCATTAAGAGGTGAATCTAACAATTCACAGGGAATTCCTGCCTGAGCTGCAATGTCAATGTCCAAAAAGTTCTCGTCCGCCCCCGAGTCCACTAAGGCGAGCAGAGGTAGGGACTGTTGGTTGCAGCAAAGAACGGCTTCTAGCTGCGTTCTGGGTCGGGGGTTGAGAGAGGAGGAAGGGCTCGCCAGAATCCCCACAGCTACTGACGAGCCTGACCTTTTGGCAGATTAGGACAGGAGGAAACGAGATGACTGGTCTGGCTGCAATAAACACATTCCCCAGCCTGGATCCTTCTAGCACGCTCAGATGGTGAGAGGCGGGCCCTTCCCACTTGCATGGGCTCATCTCCAGGGGGTGAGACCGAGTAAGGAGTCGGGAAGGATCTGGAGATTGGGGCAGTGGCAGTGCCAATTTGGGGATCAGGTGAGGAGTAGCTGGGATTGGGGTGACAGCTATTCCTATCCCTACGTCTCTCCCTGACGCGATTATCAATTTTGATAGCTGTGGCAATTAAATTATCCAAGCTAACTGGATCGTCCCTAGCAGCTAGCTCGTCTTTAATTGCTTTGTTCAGCCCCTGAAGAAAAACATCCTGCAATGACTCGTTATTCCAGCCTGAGTCAGCAGCAACTGTTCTAAACTCAACTGAAAATTCGGCTACACTATGGGAGCCCTGCCGGAGAGAAAGAAGGCGCCTGGAAGCGTCCCTCCCCCGTACCGGGTGATCAAAAACTTTTTTCATTTCAGAAATGAAAGCCTCATATGACGAGCAAATTTGTGGCTGGCTCTCCCTAACAGCTGTAGCCCAATCTAAAGCACTCCCCCTCAACAGACTCATTACATAAGCTACCCTAGCCCCATCTGTGTGATAAGTACTAGGCTGCTGCTCAAAAACTAACATACACTGGAACAAAAAGGCTCTACAAATACCCAAATCTCCAGCGTATCGCTCCGGTGTGGGAATGACAGCCTCTCGTGGCTGGTGGAGAGGAGCGGCAGAAGGGGGGGGAGGGGCTGTCGGCTGTGCAGCGGGCTGCGGGGGAGAATGCTGTGAGGTGAGCAGTTCTACTTGCGTGCCGATCCTTTGCACAGTAGCGGAGAGGTTCCGGAGAGTCTCCACTACCTCACGGAGAACTGAATCGTGATTCCCCACGAGAGCGCCTTGATTGGCCAGGGCTTGGCTGAGTTCGTCCGCAGTCTTGGACTGATGGCCTGTGTCCGCTGGGTCCATACGGGCCAGATCGTTCTGTTACGGTATCCGAGAGGACCCAAACGCAGGACACGGCAGAGTGTTGAAAAAAGGTTTTATTTTAAGTGGAGGAGCGTGGGGAATAATCCGTCTGGAATGGCGAATGGAGGAGCGTGGGGAATAATCCGTCTGGAATGGCGAATGGTGGTGGCTGGTGATGACTTCACGGCGTCCGGAGAGTAATCCTGAGGCACAAGAAGAAACACGTAAGAAGAACGTTCAGTGTAGAGGTAATAGCTAATAATGCTAAGACGTTTATCAGGGAATGTTTAAATAACCACATACATCAGAATTATATATATACTTTTGTAAGTACACAACACGGGAGTCGGGACGTCACGTGCCTCAAAGGTTGAGAAGGAGGGGCCGTCCCGTCACGTGCCTCAAAGGTTGAGAAGGAGGGGCGTTGAGGCTCCGCCCATGTTGAGCTCCCGCCCATCTTGAGGTACTGCGCACTGCAGTGAGGGGTACTACGAATTCTGTGGGGTCTTTTTCTCCTCGGCCGAACACTGCGTGAAGGAAAGCTGCAGCTCTATTTTCACTGACTGCTTTCTGTCTGATTCACTACCATGCCTTTTTAAATTAAAGTTCCATCATTTGAAAACTTACACTAGAGACTGCATTTTGGTCTCATTTATCCTGAACTTCTCTCCTGGACGCAAGAATAACGGATAAGCTAACAATTGGTGCGACCCCGACGAGATCTCGCAGAATAGGAGAGACAACAAGCCGCTTTTCAACGGAGATCCTGCAGCCACAAATACACAAGGGCCCAGAAACATGGTGAGGAGGAGCCAGTTAAATCGAAATTCTCCATAGCTTATGCAGAAACGTGTAGATTTGTGTGTTTTTGGCTAGCAGGGGATCCTGAAAATAGCTGTGCATTTAATGTTAAAACCACTAAATTTATAAAATAATCACTCTAAAATCACGTGGCATTGTTCTGAGCCAGACAGGAGGTAAGTTTTGCTCTTCTTCTTTCACTAACACTGCATGCTTTTAATACATTGAAAGTCGTTTCGGACGATAAAAGTCGTTTTTGACGATAAAAGTTGTTTAGGACAATAAATTGAAAGTCGTTTCGGACGATAAAAGTTGTTTAGGACAATACATTGAAAGTCGTTGAGGACGAACAAGTCAGTACGGCTGATGTAGTGGTTATACTGTTCTATTTTCAACCAAGATATTGCAGGGTGGATTACGGTAATCGGATTTACAGCAGCATTACGTTAAAATTTGACGACGGTCTGTTAATGGTCGCTGATAGGTCTCCATATGTGTCCCATCCCTCGCGTGTCTAAACAGAAACAGATCATCACAAAACTAGATAGAAATGTTATTTTAAAAGGTGTTAAGTGTTGTTTTTCTGTCATTTTGTGACTTATCTCATCAGTGAGAGCCATTCTTCTTGAAAAACTCTTTGTCTGCAGGTCAGAGTCCATCTTGTCTTGACCTCATGTTGACAAACTATCACAGGGCAGTCGCCATTTTGGGAAATGCAAATTAAAAGCACTCCTTTGTTTGTTATGATGCAGCTGGTTTAATTTCCATGTGGTATTTTTCTGACCCCCATCTTGTGAGGAATAAATCATACTTCTTGTCACAGTTGGAAATAGAAAGCTATCAGGTCATCTATACTGTTGAGGTTTGGATATTGAAGGGAAAGATTATTGTATTTCTAAAGGTCCAATCTGATTTTTGAAGTGTTTCTGCTGGCGATTGTGTATTGGCGATTTTCAAAGTATTTCTTCTGGCAAGTGTGTTTTGGCTATTTTTGAAGTGGTCTTGTTTGCAAATGTGTTTTGGTTCGTTTGTGCTGTATTGTTTAACCATATTGAAATTCTCTTCCCATTATAAGATATTTTTTAAGGAAAATAAGATTATTGTTAAAGAGGTTATTTTACAACAGCTACTCCTAGTGGATTGAGCTGGAAATTAAAACAGCGCACTCTGCTGGTAACACAGAATTTGTACACATAGAGGAACAGAATAATAAATAAAAAAGATCTCAGGGAAGATACAATAGTATTTTGAAGTTTAATTTTAAGTGTTATAAAAGAACACATGCTTCATCACACACAGTTAGAATTGCAAGTGGTTTCTACTTGTAAGATAAGAAACCTTACATAATAGTCTTTCCAACTAGACTATAGAATATTCAAACACAAATGTATTGAAAATGAAATTTGCATAATTCCATGCACTTCAGGATACACATTAAACACCAGATTTAGATTTGCACCATATTTCTATTTTCATATTTCAAGGTCAAAACTATACACTGTACACTTTTTATTATTTTTAGGTTTCTGATTTTAAATTAGTATAATTTTAATTTCTAATTAATTGTATTAAAAAAAACTTAAAACATAATTTTTAATTTACTTAATTAATTAAAAAAATAAAAATAAAAAACCCAGATTTAAAGTGAAGTTCTGATGACGTAGGATATTTTTATGAAGAAAACAAAGGAACTAGTCAGAGGATTAGTGCTTAATCTTTACAAACTTAATAATTGTATCCTAGTATTCAAGAAACATGTCGCCAAATGGCACCAGGTTGAGACCAGATGCAGAGCCAGGCTCAACTGCAGATATCGAGGAAAGGGTAAAAATCAGATCAGATGCTACAACAGTTCCACATCTTAGACAGAAGACATGGAATCACATGTAAACTGTTGGAACAATGGCAAACTGATTGATTCCAGCAGATGATCAACCTGGACCAACAAAAGCCCATAGAAGAGCAGTACTCGACTATGAGCATGAGCAATGCATACAACAGCTAAATGTATGGAGGGAAGCTGAACAAAGGTTTATAAGAGTTACAGGTCTGATACTCCATCTGGAATATGCCAGCCTATTGGCAGACAGCATAAATGTGGTCCAAGTAGTAGACCTGCCAGTGAGGGAAGACATGGCAGAAAAAACAAAAGACGCTCCAGTTATCCAAACTCCGAAGCTGTATCTAAACCTGGCCGAAGTCCCTCCTCCCTTTCCAAATGTTGGAGAAGTCTTGCAGTTGAATGGAGATTCCACGGACAAAAGTGACAAAGGATTGGATGGAGTAAAAGTGCCAACCAGTAAATCAAAACACCTGATGGAAGAGAAAATACGATTAGAAGAAATCACAGAAGAAAGACGACGACAAAGAGAAACACAAGAGACAGAAATTGTAGCATTACAACTAAGACTCTTGAAGATACAAATAGCTGAGAAAGATACCGAAGCTAATAAAAGCAAGAAAGTGGCAAGGCAAATGGCAGCTACATCAAAGATGGCCAAAGAACCAGAGAATGCAGTGCAGACACCTCCAACAGTTCAAGCTCGGGTGGTGCCGGAAAATCAGATGCAGAACCGACAAGGAGGAGGTTTCCGAGGAAGGGGCAAAGGCAGAGGAAAAGTTCTCCGTTTTCAGGGATGTTACATATGCAATCAACTGGGCCATTGGTCCAGAGATTGTCCGCAACTACTAATGCAATACCCACCACAAGCACTAGACTGCGATCCTACACAATTTCAGCAGCCCCAGACGCAGCAGTATTATCCCCAAGTACAGCAAAAGCAACCACCTGTGTATGCTCCTGTCCAACTACAGCCACAAGCACCCATGTACCTGCCTTCACAGTATCAACAGAAGGGAGGTCCCAGTGGTGGCAGAGGATACCAGGGACAACCAAGAGGAGGAGGATTGCCAAACATGAACCAAATGCCACCGACAGCTTGGAATCAACCACAACAATGAGGAAGCTCAGAGGGCCAGACCACCAGGTGATGCATCTTCAGCCCATAAGGGTATCTTGAAATCCAGCTACATTGAGCCACATCTGACACCACAGGAGGGAGAGGTTGAATGTTATTTAAGAGATAGTGAGTAACATATTGCTTTAAAATATTAAGCATCCACAGATTAGAAGTAGCAAAGTAGAACATTAAGCAGACTATTTTTGTAATTATGAGAAGGATAGAGATTACGAGTGATGTTGTTCCCCCACACAGAAAACTATTGAGTCCACACAGCTAGTGAGGTCAAGACGATGGGTTTCCACCCAAAATATGAAGACGGAGGATCCTTACCAAGTCCTCCTGTTTACACCGACTGCAGTTCAAGGGACGGCGATACACCTGACGAGAAGCTGCCCAGACCTGAAAACAGAAACTCGATTCTGCTGTGGTGAAGTCTGGCTACAAAGGGAGGTGTGCCGATAGGGTCGCTTGTCTCAAACCAGTGAAGAAGTCAACAAGAACCCAGCAGAACTAGAGAGTGACTGTTAGAGGGAGAACAGTGACGGAGCGACAGAGACTGGCACAACCAACCAGCCAGTACATAGATAGACCCCGTCAGAAGACAGGGGCTGTGTTTAAAGGGGAACTTCAGTTATTGTTAGTGAAAGTGTAGTTTTTTAGTCAACAACTATGATTTATGGAGTCAGATTACATTTTTCTCATAGACACAATGTTATAATAGGTCTGAAGTATCTGTTCTAAGGCATGAGCTGCAAACTAAATAGAATAACACTGATTGAGAGCTTAGATGAAGGAGTTGTGGGGTTTTAACAAAAGTTTAAAAAATCAGTCTTTATCTATTTATTTTATGTGACTTTACTGATTTATAATGTAGTGCGTAAGGCAATATCTCATTTTGAGTGAGGGGCACCAGCCCTTCATGTTCTCTGCATGTCACCTTTTGTGAAAATAGTTCGTATTTTCCCTCTAGTTTAGTGAAATATTATTTTATCATATGTTGGTTCAGCAGTGTCAGCCAAGCCTCTAATCCTAGAATTATTGAGATGCATTAGCGAAACCAGGGGTATTGTTTTTCGCAGAAACTATGATGCATAATACCACCACTAAAGCCGTTATGGAAACAAGTAAACAATTTTTTGTACTAATGGCAGGTTTTTAGCGAATATGTTTTTATACCATACATCAGGGGTACTCAAATACAAATCTTAAAGGTCCAAAAAAATGTTTTCAATAAGACAAAGGTCCGTTTATTACGGTCATTCAAACTTTTAAACAATTGCAACAAGATTCTTAACACGAGGTTGCAAAAACAAAAATAATCTGTATGCAGCAGTTTTCATTGTTATTGTGTCTGTGCTTGATCCCTCAGAGTGGCAGTGTAAGAGCTGCACAGTTATGAATAAAGGCAGCTGCACCCTCTTTCATTCAGCATTCCCATTATTGCTTTATAAATGTCTTGCCCCCTTGTGTGTCCACTGAGGTTCGTCAGGCCCAACACATCTTCAACAAACTCCCCCTTTGCCTCATCATAAAAACACCAGCAACTGTCAGTGGTGTCAGTGGACTCATCCACAGCTAAGGAAATGCACTGTGCATTTTTTATTCCATCACAAAGCTGATTAATCAAATCACCAGCCAGTTATGTTCTTCTGGTTGCTGTGGAATCTGAGAGGGGGATTTGCTTGATTTGACCTGTTATTTCCTCTTTTTGTTTGCCTTCAAACATGGTCTCCATCACTTCAGTCATGCATTCTTTTATACTTCAGTTATTATCCAGTGGAAAGCCCTTACCTACTGGCCTAGTTAAATCAAAGTGGTTACTTTTTTTTGGCTGGGCAGTGTAGTTTTACACAACGTCTTATTTGACTTTCTGTTTTTTGGGGGCAGACCACCACAAAGAAAAAAATATATTTACACACGTAAGGTCATCATCTTAACAGTTTTCTATGCTCATCCGTGAGCAGAGCATCACATTGACATGTCTATTAGGCTACAGCTGAATGCAGTGATTACCATCTTGTTCAGCAAAACGCCTCACAAACGTATTAAGATCAACAGCTTTAGTGCGTTTTGATTCAATGCTGAGTACAGCCGCAAATACCTCATTCCTTCAGTACTTGGGTCGGAATGCTTCTCGTTTTGCGCCGTCCCCCCATTCAAATGAAATCGCCGCCAGGGCCGGGGGGGGGTTACAAGACGTGCGTCTTGTGCTGCATTCACTTGCACTCGGACATTAGAGACTTTCTCTCATAAATGTCCGATGAGCCACAACTTTTCTTTCAAAACAAAGCTGCCAACTGGGGTGGCAGCTGGTAGGTGAAACTAGGCTACTAGCTACAGTACAGATGCAACTAGATGAGCTGTTAACTCTCGCTCTGACTTTCTTTTTTGTAAACTCTCGCTCTGACTCAGACAGGTTGAAAGAGACGAGACACGCATTTTCCCCACCCGCATCCGCGAAGACCCGCCTTACTGTGCCTCTGATTTGCAGACTGTTGGTGGGGGGAAAAAACGCTGACGGGATGCTGAATGTGATTGGACCAATTAGTTGACAGACACACACAGACAGTCGGACATGCAGAGCGCTGTTTGCAGTGGACATATAGCGGAGAAGTTTGACTTGTTGTGTTGTGGCGATGTCTCGCAGATAACACAGATAATACAGATAATACATATGAAAAATATAATTTGCTCAGAGTCCAGAGACAGTTGTGGATCGGTCCGGATCCGGACCGGAGTCCGGACTTTGAGGATGCCTGCCATACATCATATGATATGTACGCCTTAAGGGTACACGGAGAAGTTATATTTATTTAGTACAACGTTATGGGTTTTACATGTTCTGTTCATAATAGGGTAATCATTGCGATATTAATTGAGCATGTTATGCTCAAAGGAGGGAGTGTCATGATTATACAGATATGTTGATTTCAGTGACGTAGTAGTTAATAAATAATAACAAGTAGTTAACAACAAAAGGTATGCCGAAGTTTGGGCCTGCTCCAAGGAGGGAGTGGTCCAGCTTTGGATATCAGACAAATTGAAGTGTATGAATATGTCAAGGCTCTGAGTAATATTATCCAAGTCTTGTCTATACAGGTTCAGAGAACTGCAGAGACACCAGACGAGACACCAAAAGAGACTCCTGTTCGGCCAGGTGATTGGGTGAAGGTGAAAGTTCACAAAAGACAGTGAGATTGAACCCAGGTGGTCGGAACCGTGAGAAGTTGTAACGAACTTCACATGCACTCCGGTTTAAAGGTAAAGATAAAAGGAGCAAATTGACACCACCTCACATTGTCACCCTTCACTGGCACCTTCCAGAAAGTTATTGGAAGTTAGGACTGATTTGGCAGAGCTGGAACAAAACAATAAATAGAATTAAGATAGAAACAGCTCAAAAGATGAATTGTCTTTAGATTTTTATAGTTAGTACACTAAAGGGAAAACCTATTTTTTGTTGTACACCTGAAAAATAGTCAAATTTTAGAATACGTTATTTTTGTACTCATAATTAGAATTCTGTAACTGACACAACCATGGAGAAAATAGAGATTATGTCGAGAACAAAGCCAAAGCAATTGTGGGGTCCCCTAGGGATAAGAGTCAGAATAGCATTGTTGATTATGCTCATTACAGTTGGCACCTTTCTGGTTGGAAGGGGAGTACAATATCATGTAAGACATGGATCCATTAGTTCACTCAGAGAGAATGCCCACATCACTAACACAACTCCAGCTGTGTTTCAGAGACTTTCACTTATCCCCAGAGCCAAAAGATCACCTGAGCAACAAGAGAAGGAGTTAGAAACACTAGTCCCTTCAAGGTTGCCAGGTGAGGAGGTTATAATCAAGAGGATTTACCCCCTCTATATGCAGTTTTTGGATCAAATTATGAGAGGGGTTTAAGTGATCGGGATATGTAAGTGATGGGGATTTACAGATTAGGGGAATCACCAAATACACGGGATCCATGTTTTAGTCTGTACCAGAAACACCCCCTGATAAATTATGAACAACCGATCGGTGACCTATCTGAGTAAAATTATTGAGAATTACTACAGTAGAAACAGGCTACCAACCCACAAGTACAGCTTTGTACGCACAAACTCTATGAACAAGATTCCCCAGCAGATTGTGGCGACATTGCACAGATATGTACAGTCACAAATGTTACATATGTTCTAAATAACAGTGAGATTTAAAATGATGGAGAAAATAGGGGGACGTTATTTTATAGTGTGTGAAATATGAGGTGCTCGAAGCATGTAGGTATTTCAGATTATAGAAGAAAATGGGTTCCTAAAAGAGTTATTTGGGGTAAACATGTTACAGTGGGTGAAGGCAATGTTTTGGGATATGGTAAAAGTATTAGTAGACATTAATTGTGTTCAGAGGGCATTTAACATCTAAGACAGATAGTATGATTAAGAGAATAGAGTGGAAAAGATTGGATTTATTTTACCTCAGTGTGTTAGAATTATTTATAGGTAATGCGTCCCGAGATCTCTCTCTCTCTCTCCCTCTCTCTTCCTCTCTCTCTGCCTGAAAGACCGCTACAACCCCATCTCCAGCAGACAAATGACCTCACCACAGGAGACTCCTCCTCCTCCATCGAACAGACAGAGAACCCGAGCTGAACCAACAACGACCTGAGGCATCCAGAATCATCTGAGGCATCCAGAATCATCTCCACCTGAGGAATCCAGGACCAAAACAGCATGCTGAAAGAGGTATAATCTCATCGGTCCCTCAAGACAGGACATGAAGTTGCAAGCTGAGCTACGAGACTTTGCACAAGACATGAGAGCAGAATACGCCCTCCATGCAAAAGCGAAGAGACTGTACAGGAGGAGATGAAATTCAAAGCAGTTGGGCCACTGAAGAGAGTTGCAGCGGAAGGATTCAAGAAGGCAGGACGGAGGAGAAGACAGGACGGAGGAGTTGTCATGGGCCAGCAGAACGTGAGGGGGTCGTGGCTTGACGACCAGAGGGGGAGAGAAGGAAAACGGGAGTGAGTTTACACATAAACACACTTATTAAAGAGGAAACTATTAAAGTAAAATGAGAAAATAATCATAAAGCACACTGAGGGTAAAACATATTATTCAATCTTTTCATCATATAAACAAATTATTCTTTTAGAGATTCTTATTCATGTGTGAATTTGGGGAAGATTTAATTTGTTACAATATAGATCTACAGTTTAAAGGGATAGTTTTAGTAACCACTCTATAAAAGCAGAAAACATCTTTATTTGTATGGAAAATGTTAAAGGTAGAGCTAGTACCAAGCCAAAGATGGTATTCCAATCTAGAGTATTGATTTCACCATTGTAGCATAGTTATTACCACAGGAGAACCAAAGGTGGAAGTAACATTTGTTTGTCGTCCAAGATGTAGAGTTTTAAAAAGAAACCGGGCAAAGAGAGATTTGCACATTTTTTAAGTAATATAATTGGGACTAATACATGCGGGGCCTTGGATCACTCATTGTAATGATGCATATTTTTGAGAACAAATATCGATCAGGGAGAAGGGGTCGCTCAACTCACCCTGCAGACGTTCTAAATCTTACTTGCAGCTTCACAGGGAGTGCACGGCACCAGATTATGAGTTTTAAAAGACAAGTGCCACCACCTCTTAATGGTCATCCATTTCGCCAAGATGACCTGACATTTAGAGATGTTATTTAAAGTAGAAACATATCCGCCATAAGCGAAAATGCCTAAATTGAACTACAGACCAAATGAAATGACTTCTGTTTTTAAAATCCTTGACCAAGGAGGGAGTAATTATCACATGCTCGGGCACCCAAGGTTCCACACACTGTTAAAGGGATTTAGCATAGTTCTTTAAGTAGATCAGAACTGGAGATAAATTAGTATAATGAGTTAGTGATATTACACTAGTTTTCACACCATTTCAGGGACTTTATCACTGCATTAGCACAGACCACCAAAGGTACTGAAGTAGGAACTTTCAAATGATGAAATTCTGCAACTGTTGTAACTAACCAAAATCTTCTCCCAGAAATGACTGTCTAGAATGCCGTATCCCAGAGTAGATGTTTGGTGATATCGTGGAACCAAAACCTAGTATTCAGTCTTGTCACAGGATTGGACTGGGACCTCTGCACTAGCACAGCCAGTGATGTTTGTATGTAGTTAATACAAGGATAGCATAGGGACACTAAGGGGAGGGCTAGATGTTGCAGTTTCATTCCATGTCCTAACGTACCAATTGATCACGACGGCTTCTTCTAGAATGGTAAATGGACTGTACTTATATAGCGCTTTATCCAGTCTTTACAACCCCTCAAAGCGCTTTACATACTACATGTCGTTCACCCATTCACACCCATTCATACAGAGCAGTGTACCTAACTCTAGGAACTAACATTCACACACATTCACACACCGTTGGCCATGCCATCGGGAGCAACTCAGGGTTAAGTATCTTGCCCAAGGATACATCGACATGTTGACTGCATGGGCTGGGATCGAACCCACAACCTTCTGGTTGAAAGACGACCGCACTCCCTCGCAGCCACAGTCACCCTTCTAGAGAACATATTATTACCTTAAAAGGTATGATAGGAAGGAGGGTACATTTCTCAAGAGGTAACAGTTACAAATGCTAGCAGAATAAGACAACCTACCCCCAGAAACAGAGATGGATGTAAAAGATGATATGGATGTAGATGATGAGATTGTCCAAATCATGTGAAAAGCGAACAAGCCACAATGCTAAGATGGAGTGAATCCATTTCAAATTACTTTACACTATTCCAAGATAGTTTATTTGTATTCTATATTCTTGTAAACTATTCTAATATAGTACATTTCGTGTTTTTATTACTTTGCACTATTCAGAAATACTCTGTTTCTATAACACTTTGTAAAAACAAGTGCCTTAACACTGAGCGTGGTATGTGAACAGTTTCTGTGAAAGGAGGGAGAAAGAAATGTTCCAATACCAAGCCATGCTGCTATTTTTTAAGAATGATATTGAATGTTAACACTAGAAGTTATGCACAAGGGAAAACTTTTATGTTTGAGCACAGTCAAAGTTTTTTTGTATTTTTAAAAAGTTGAGGTTATTGAACCATTCCATTTTGAATTATGTTTTTGATATGAGTTATGTACTATGTAAAGTTCATGGCATAATTTAGTTTAGACATGCCATCAGTTTAAATGCTGATTTATACTGAAAAAACAGAAGTTTTCGCACAATCTCTGATGTCAAGCTTTTATTGTGAAAATACTTCCGGTTAAACTCCAGTCTGTGTTTATTTTGAAAAGCTATTCCGGAAGGGATCTCCGAAATATCAACAGTTGCTTGGCTTTAAAAGGAAAGTAACGATTATAGCCGTTAAAATGCAATAATTGAAAAGTAATGAAAGAGAATAAGTGTAGAAGAGGCATGTTTAGATATGTATTGAATGTACAATGTCAAAATCCTCTGTTTTGTACGATATCGGACTGTAGTGCAAGACGGGCAGAAGATCACGTCACAGCCGCCATTGAAGAGGAGGAGCCATATGAGATATATATGCAGGTGACAGAATTCTGTGGGGTCTCTTTCTCCTCGGCCGAACACTGCGTGAAGGAAAGCTGCAGCTCTCTTTTCACTGACTACTTTCTGTCTGATTCACTACCATGCCTTTTTAAATTAAAGTTCCACCATTTGAAACTTACACTAGAGACTGCATTTTGGTCTCATTTATCCTGAACTTCTCTCCTGGACACAAGAATAACGGATAAGCTAACAGGGCTAATTCAGAGGGTCAGTGTTAGCATTGTGCGTTTTTTTTGGGGAAAAATATGAAAAATATCAGTTAAATTAGTTTTTCCCCGTTATATGGATATACAATATTCATAGTTTATTAAATATTAAGGTTCCTTAGACGTTGTTTCCTGCGAATGACGCAATTTCGGGCCCGGGCTCGGGTCCGTGGGGTTTAACAGGTTAAAGCTGAGACTCCACAGATTACAGACATGTAATGTCATCACTGTACGACCCCGAATTGCGGAGCTATCAGCCAGAAAAGAGAAAGTAAACAACATCCGGTTTAAAAAATATTACAATAATTACGTCTTACTTTTTTTGATTTGTGATCAAAAGTTGTGTTCACCGGAATAAAAACGCAGCTCAAGGTTAATCCAATGTCTTTGTGTCACGTAGAAATGTTTACTGATAATCCATCATCATATTTATGGCAATATACTGGGTATAAAGTTTTGCAGTCCAGGCTTGCACTTTCAGATATGCTTCGTTTGCTTCTCTATTACGTCCACTATGGTAATGTTTACGTGGATTTGGGAACTGCCCCTCGATTCTATTGGATCTGATGGTTAAGAAAAAGGTGTAAATCACACGAATCGACCAATGGGTTCCAGAGATATGGTCCTGCGTAAAGTATAAAGAATGCCAGCCAGCGTAAGAACATTACGCAGGAGACTTTACTTATTGTTTACTACGTAAGGAAGAAGGAATTGCAGCAGGACCCAGAGCGCACGGAGCGGACAGCAGATACCAGAGCAGATTACAATATTTGCGTTTAGGACTTTTCTGTACTTTGACTTTTGTCAAATAATGGCTCACACGAAAGAGATGCTTACTACTTTACAGGCAATGGAAATTGTGACTAATGTTGACAGCGATGCATAATAAATCTGCTCCAGTTGGAGTCAAACTTCATTTTTTATGTTTTTTTTACAACAGTTGTATTTGGATGGAATGAATACCTATAGTGAAAAGGTCAAATGGAACTGATGGTTCCCAAATTACCCAGAGGTGAGTCCGCCTGGACTTTATTTTTTAAACCTCTCTAAAAAGGTCAAATGTCACTTGTTTTGCATCAATCTTGATACAGGGTACTTATTATATGTTATTGTTTGGATTCCTAAAGCTTTTAGTCTACTAACCCATCATGCAAGGGTGGTTTTCACTATAAGTAAAGGGTTTTTTCTAGGCGGACATTAGAATTTACATGTTTTTACTATGTTCCATCTGAATTTACTTTAAAATAAAAAGATCTATATTGATTCTGACACTTCTACATCCAACTCACAGATGTAACCTTGCTTTGAGAAAAAATAATTATTAATTTACCCCTTTTAGAAGTGAAGATATATCATTTGTTGTGTTAGTGGCATTTTCGAGCCTGAAACCTGAAAAACAGGCTCAGGGCTTAAGAGGTTAACTATTGGAATTTGACTATTAACACATGTAAAAGGATGACCAGTTGGTGAAAGTAACATTTGTTTATTAGAAAAGGGGAGCTGGGAGTGGAGGTTGGTTATGGCAGCAGTGGGAAACAGTTGTTCAAGGGTGGGTAGAGAGGCCTGGCTGGTCTTGAGAGTGTGGCAGGCCTTGGATTCCTCCTGGGAGAGACACAAGAATCAGTGTGAGGCAAAAGCAGGCAAAGTTGTCAAAAAAACTGCTGGCAAAAAGCTAGAGGCACGCAACAAACCTTTCATGGCAACAATCCGGCAGGGAATGAGTGCAGGCTGTAGGCTATCATAGTGTGGCTGATGAGCAGGTTGCGGGTGTGGTTGATTGGAGATTGCTCCCAGCCGTGTAGAGCAGACCAGCAGGCAGAGAGAGAGACACACAGTAGAAACAAACACATACTGTGGGCCTACATACCTTATGTGATAAGTGCATGTGAGTGAATATTGGCATGCAAATTCGTTTTTATACGTCCTATTCATTGTCTCAATGCGCTCATACACAAGAGAATGTTATCCTACCTTTCAGAAGAACACTCTGGGAACCAAAATAAAACATCCCGCTGAAAACGTTTTAAGAATAGTAGGGCATAATGTTCTAACAATGTTATCAAAAACATCTTAAGAAGGTTATCAAAAACATCTTAAAGGTCCCATGTCATGCTTTTCCGGTTATTACCCGTCCCCTTGTGTGTTATGAAGGTTTTTCTGCATGTAAACGGTCTGCAATGTCACAAACCCTCGAAGTACACCCTGTAGCGAGTAAAACTCTAACACAGAAAAGACCTGTCCATGCTGCCCCAGAACGCCTCGTTGGAGATTTTCTTTTTCAATTTTTTGCTTCCGGGAACCAAGTGACATAACGACGACCCCTCCGTGGATTGGTCAACCAATCCGTGGAGCCGTTACGTTACATCCGTGGATTGGTCCAAATTGACCAATCAACAGACTTCCTCACACACACACACTCAATCTTTTCTCAGTTGCAGCTCCGCCGATTTGTCCTCCCTGAGACGGCGGGACGCGGCGAGGCTGTGAGTCGGTGTGTGAGCACACACACAAACTCCCAGCCAGGCTGCGGGTGTGTGTGTTCAGGATGGTTTCGCTGTGTCTCGCAGATGGCCACTGGGCTCATAGGGAGGGGGGGGGGGGGGGGGGGGGGGGG